>JAWPHD010005442.1:0-163624 GCA_037043455.1 Cyrtodaria siliqua | reverse complement strand
GTGCATTCGAACGCAAAAAATGTACGCTACCCTCGACTGATATTTTTTTTTTTGTGAAAGTTGGTACTTTTGGTTTATGCATGGATTGTTTTCATAATATGTGCAGAAATAATTTACGCTTCAAGGGTTAGCAAATTATTTCTGGTGGATTTTCAGAAGTTTTCCAAAAGTACCAGCTTTCACAAAAAAATAATATCAATCGAGGGTAGCGTACATGTTTTGCGTTCGAATGCGCTTTCTTTGGTAGAAATGGTTAAGAAATAAAAATGTTATCGCACTCTGAAGCTTTCAATACGGGCGAATGTTTACATTTTTTTCTTCACGAATTAGCAATAATGACGTCATAGGTCACCTGTGTCATGTATTGTTGACGTTCACAACAGTTGCTTTGAGTAACCATTATTGTACGCCTAGAGGTGAAACCAAAGTCAGGGGCGTACCTGGAGCATTTTGAAATGTACGCCAGATATAAGAAGCGTAGCTGCGAACCGAGCAGCGACGCTGTGAGTGGGGGATAGGTGTGGGAGGGGGAAACCGCCGGTGGGGGTTTGGGAATTTTTTGAAAATTAGGAGGCAAATGATGCGTTCTCAAGCTATATTTCAGCGTTAATATGGCATTTTGTTTGACACTAGCCCATACCCCCCTCAGCCTTCAGTTTTTATGGCATATTTGGAACTTTTGGAACTTTTATTTTTTCACTTTTGCTGACGAATTGTACGCATTGGCGTACGTGCGTATGCCTGGATACGCGCCTGAAAGTAATATAACATATGTTAAAGACTAAATAGTTTAAACCTTATTTTCATCGATCATGAAACAAGCTTCACAACTTATACCAATAAATATTTCGATTCCGTGGATGAATGAGTCTTTATGTGGGAGGTAACAAGTGTCTAAATATTTCATAAATACAATCAAACTTTGCAAACCCACATTAAGTTATCGTTTCGGCCTATTTGAAAGGTTTGACTGGGGAAATCTCAGTAAGCTCAGGAAGAGTCGTGGTGTCCTTATAGCGGCGCCGGAAAGGGCTTGATTAGTAGAGGTCTATTAGTTGATAAAATCCGTTTAGTATTCACGAAGATATGATAAATAAACCGACCCGAATTGAGTGTCAGCCGTGCGCGCGATCATGGATTTGATAACAAAAATATACTAAAACAAGAAAAGTATAACGCATGCATTATATGTAGAATTTTTTTAATAATGGGTTAGTTTATGGAAGCTTTGTTCAAGTCACATACCTGTAGTCATCGATATGGAGAATACAGGAAGGTAAAGTGGAGAATTATAAGATACTGTATGAATGCAGATCAGTTTTTATTTGGTCTTAGGTATACATTATTATACATGTTGCAGGGAACATATTCAAGTATTTTCAATTAAACGATTTATCCCTAAGCTAGTACAAAGGGAATTTCAGTGACCATGCTACAATATAATATAAAAGTCATATTTACTTAAATTTTACAAGTGATTATCATATGGGCCCTATTTATGTTCATGTTTTAGTTGTATTCAGGCTCAAAACCGCTTCGGAGTTGCCGTTAAGGCAATCGACTTTGAATTTTAAATGAATTACAAGTGATCTTATAGAAAATATTATTTCTTAACTTCTTTACTTCATTATAATACTCAAATATAAATGGGTGCCGAGACGTCTAGGGTAAAAATTAAAATAAAAGCTGAAATGATCTGATGCCGAAACGTCTAGGTGCCGATGGTTTGGTGCCAAAAAGTCCTGAATCGATCTTGATCACACAGACGCAAAATCTTGAGAATTGTCTGCATTTATTAATAAGCATTTTTCATGTACTGATCATTGGGTAGACTAATATACTATATACACAATAGTTTTCGTCTAAAAAACACGAATGGTGTTTCTAAAATAAGCAATATACAAACAATAAACTGAATAAAGTCGTTTTGCTTATGTACGTTTGTTTTTGTTTTGCCATCTTTTTCAAGACCCTTACGAATTGTAAATCGTTTAAGACAGGGAATTCGTTTCAACTATATGTACATAACAAAAGCACAATATAAAGATATGCCTACATTAATCATGTTTGTCAGGAGTAATCGTATATACAGGTGATGTCGTATAAACACGCCTCACCACAACATTCGTCTATACATATGGTGTACGATCGGGGTCAAGATTCTAGATGTTGTTGTTATAAAACCTATACATGTTACTATTTAAACACTAAACCTGCTGTTACTTTTAATAATAGGTAATTGATTTGTATGGAGAAATATTACTTATTAAAAAATATTAATAGTTTAACATATTTACAAGTTAAATATTTTGATACATAAAATAGTTAATTGTTAAGGAACGAACGAGAGATTATTTTAGAGTTCTTCTCCTTGTGGAAAATATTACTTGGACGAGTTGCCATTACGTGGTCCGGGTATTAACTTTCATACCCCATCCAACCCCTTCTCCAAGAAGCGAAAACGGGGTTGGCTGGGGTATGAAAAAAAACCTTAATTTCGGCTTTAAAAGTTTGCATGTTATAATATTAAAACATTTAATAGGTAATTTTAAACATTTTATTGCATTTCTTTCAGTAACAATTTTTTTAAACGTGTTTTTTTGTCGAAATATCCGTTATAAAATCCTGCTAATATAAGCTTTCCCATCACTTAATGGAATTAAGACAGGACCACGTAATGGCTTTGGAAACTATATGGTTGATGTGTGGATTAAAATTTCATTTAACACACAGATGTACGTATATATATTTTGTCTCAAATGGGAAATGCAATCTTCAAATGGGTCTGTGAATTGAGTATCTACATTTTGAAATGTTCAGTCATAAAACCAGACAGTGAACACATTGTGTAGCCCTTCTTACAACGCAAAGACGAAATAAAATCACCGTTTCTGTCTATCACCATGTCTGTCTATCACGAATTACAACAGAACAGTTCATCAAATTGGATGAACATTAAGCCAAAGTTATTATTCTTGATACTAATATCGACAGAAAGGAAATCAACAATCAGAAAGCATCATTCTTCTACATGGAAAAGTATTCCTATATGACATTATTAATACATCATAACACCCATGGATGATGAACTGCCGCCGTTACGGAATACGGGAGACTGCCTCACTGTTTATTGCAATCAGAACTGTTATTCGGTTCCGATCTTTGCTGAGCCCGAAATTTACAGATCTCGGTGGTACATTCTCATTTATTTTTGATTTCATACTTGAATTTCCAATAGGTGGTTCCAGTACTCCAGACTTTATTGTTTGATCATCCTTAATCATCCATAGTTGCCTGCTTTCAATTTCGTATTTTGACTTTTACCTGTGATACGCAGGCGTCATAACCTCTACTGCCAGCTACATTTCATTTTGTTTATGTCGCCCATTGTTTTCTCGTTTAGGGAAACTAGGATCAGTTGGATGCTGGCCCTAGTGAAATGGTGTGAAAACACCTCACAATTCAAGTGGTGGTATATGCCCATTTACTTTTGGTTTCTTCTTAAATTCTCCTTTCATACTTTTTTAAAGAGATAAATAGAAAATGACATTATAGACAAAATGAATAAGGACTAAACTTGTGAACGGTCGGGATGTGTTGATCCGAATGATTGTCTTAGGTTCTAGCATAATTTCAGCCAACGTATACTATGACATTATTAGTTTATTAATACGTTATTCACACCGGACCTCCAGATGCGATATTGGAGCCCGCGTATACTATGACATTATTTGTTATTACGTTACTCACACCGGACCTGCAGATGCGATATTGGAGCCTGCGTATACTATGACATTATTTGTTATCACGTTTATATTCACACCGGACCTACAGATGCGATATTGGAGCCTGCGTATACTATGACATTATTTGTTATTACGTTATTCACACCGGACCTCCAGATGCGATATTGGAGCCTGCGTATACTATGACATTATTTGTTATTACGTTATTCACACCGGACCTCCAGATGCGATATTGGAGCCTGCGTATACTATGACATTATTTGTTATCACGTTTATATTCACACCGGACCTGCAGATGCGATATTGGAGCCTGCGTATACTATGACATTATTTGTTATCACGTTTATATTCACACCGGACCTCCAGATGCGATATTGGAGCCTGCGTATACTATGACATTATTTGTTATTGCGTTACTCACACCGGACCTCCAGATGCGATATTGGAGCCTGCGTATACTATGACATTATTTGTTATCACGTTTATATTCACACCGGACCTCCAGATGCGATATTGGAGCCTGCGTATACTATGACATTATTTGTTATTACGTTATTCACACCGGACCTCCAGATGCGATATTGGAGCCTGCGTATACTATGACATTATTTGTTATCACGTTTATATTCACACCGGACCTCCAGATGCGATATTGGAGCCTGCGTATACTATGACATTATTTGTTATTACGTTATTCACACCGGACCTCCAGATGCGATATTGGAGCCTGCGTATACTATGACATTATTTGTTATTACGTTTATATTCACACCGGACCTCCAGATGCGATATTGGAGCCTGCGTATACTATGACATTATTTGTTATCACGTTTATATTCACACCGGACCTTCAGATGCGATATTGGAGCCTGCGTATACTATGACATTATTTGTTATCACGTTTATATTCACACCGGACCTCCAGATGCGATATTGGAGCCTGCGTATACTATGACATTATTTGTTATTACGTTATTCACACCGGACCTCCAGATGCGATATTGGAGCCTGCATATACTATGACATTATTTGTTATCACGTTTATATTCACACCGGACCTCCAGATGCGATATTGGAGCCTGCGTATACTATGACATTATTTGTTATTACGTTATTCACACCGGACCTCCAGATGCGATATTGGAGCCTGCGTATACTATGACATTATTTGTTATCACGTTTATATTCACACCGGACCTCCAGATGCGATATTGGAGCCTGCGTATACTATGACATTATTTGTTATTACGTTATTCACACCGGACCTCCAGATGCGATATTGGAGCCTGCATATACTATGACATTATTTGTTATCACGTTTATATTCACACCGGACCTCCAGATGCGATATTGGAGCCTGCGTATACTATGACATTATTTGTTATTACGTTATTCACACCGGACCTCCAGATGCGATATTGGAGCCTGCGTATACTATGACATTATTTGTTATCACGTTTATATTCACACCGGACCTCCAGATGCGATATTGGAGCCTGCGTATACTATGACATTATTTGTTATCACGTTTATATTCACACCGGACCTCCAGATGCGATATTGGAGCCTGCGTATACTATGACATTATTTGTTATTGCGTTACTCACACCGGACCTCCAGATGCGATATTGGAGCCTGCGTATACTATGACATTATTTGTTATCACGTTTATATTCACACCGGACCTCCAGATGCGATATTGGAGCCTGCGTATACTATGACATTATTTGTTATTACGTTATTCACACCGGACCTCCAGATGCGATATTGGAGCCTGCGTATACTATGACATTATTTGTTATCACGTTTATATTCACACCGGACCTCCAGATGCGATATTGGAGCCTGCGTATACTATGACATTATTTGTTATTACGTTATTCACACCGGACCTCCAGATGCGATATTGGAGCCTGCGTATACTATGACATTATTTGTTATCACGTTTATATTCACACCGGACCTCCAGATGCGATATTGGAGCCTGCGTATACTATGACATTATTTGTTATTACGTTATTCACATTGGACCTCCAGATGCGATATTGGAGCCTGCGTATACTTAAGAAATAGAACATCGTTTACTGTGAATTATCGTTTAATATATCACGGTTTGGAGTTCAATTGTAAACAATAATTTCAAGAGCCCGAAGGGCGAGTGAAATTATTGTTTACAATTGAACTCCAAACCGTGATATATTATAGATAATTCACCGTAAACGATATTCTATTTCTATTCTAATACGCCTAAAATGTGAAAATAACGCACACATCATACATTTTTCGCATTGCTTTGCTTACTCTCCTAACTTTGCATACGTTACAATGCGTAATGCGCAATGCGCAATGCTTATTCTCCTAACGTTGCAAAAATTACAGTGATATATCGTTCAATATAACGAGATATTTTAAACTAGGATATATAGTGCGGGTGTATTAGAATATGACATTATTTGTTATTACGTTATTCACACCGGACCTGCAGATGCGATATTGGAGCCTGCGTATACTATGACATTATTTGTTATTACGTTTATATTCACACCGGACCTCCAGATGCGATATTGGAGCCTGCATATACTATGACATTATTTGTTATTACGTTACTCACACCGGACCTGCAGATGCGATATTGGAGCCTGCGTATACTATGACATTATTTGTTATCACGTTTATATTCACACCGGACCTGCAGATGCGATATTGGAGCCTGCGTATACTATGACATTATTTGTTATTGCGTTACTCACACCGGACCTCCAGATGCGATATTGGAGCCTGCGTATACTATGACATTATTTGTTATTACGTTATTCACACTGGACCTCCAGATGCGATATTGGAGCCTGCGTATACTATGACATTATTTGTTATTGCGTTACTCACACCGGACCTCCAGATGCGATATTGGAGCCTGCGTATACTATGACATTATCTGTTATTACGTTATTTACATTGGACCTCCAGATGCGATATTGGAGCCTGCGTATACTATGACATTATCTGTTATTACGTTATTTACATTGGACCTCCAGATGCGATATTGGAGCCTGCATATACTATGACATTATTTGTTAATACGTTATTCACACTGGACCTGCAGATGCGATATTGGAGCCTAAGTATACTATGACATTATCTGTTATTCAAGTCATAACTCTCACAACGCTGTATTTGAACGTACACTATTACATTATTAGTTTATTACAAGATATTTACATTAGACATGTTAGAACGCACAATCCTCTGTATTTTAGCCCATGAACATTCTGACCTCGGTACGACCGTAGAACGCCGGAATGTATTAAGCAACCACTCATACGTGTAAGGCAGACTATGCTTAAGATGAAATAGCTGACGAAATACTCGCCATCCTTATCTATAGAGGATATTTGTTGGTTTGGAGTGAATATAGGATAATAAGAAAACTTCTATTTTCACGGGTGCTTTAGCATATTTGAGTTTTCTCACTTCGATATCTCTTTAAAGCACTCGCGAAAATATAATTTTTGTCACTTCTCGATGAAAACAAATCCTATATTCACTCCAAACCCAAACATATTCTATTAATTATATACTCACAATCTTAAAACGTATGCAGAAAAAACATACTGTCAATAACGTCAACATGTTACAAAAGTCAACAGCGGCATTGCGTCATTTTCGGTATTTCACATGTGAAATATAAATAATGAAAATATAAGGTTTTATTTTAATCATAAAATCCACTATTTCACTGTAAAGTATATAATTAAATGTATTATTACAGTATGTCACATGAATACTGCGCTTATGCTTAAAACGGGTAGCATGCACATGATCGAATGGTTTATTTATAGTACAGGTAGTTTATATGTCAACAAAGGTCAACTCAAAAGTCGCATACCATTTTCCTAAAAGGTCAGATTCAATTTATTCAGTCATTTCAATTAAACCATTTAGGACATCAGGAAATTTAATATAAATGTAAATGAAATATTTTAAACTAATACTCGACACAGAGTCTATATCATCTTCATTAAGGTTAATTATAAAAAAGAGCAGTTTTAATATAAATACGCGTTTTATGACCGCTCCATTGATGTGTGTCATCAGGTTCGTACTACATGTACTCATACACTTGGGTCGGGTACTGTGTCATAAGGTTCGTACTACTCATACACTGGGGTCTGGTACTGTTTCATAAGGTTCGTACGACTCATACACTGGGGTCTGCTGCTGTGTCATAAGGTTTGTACTACTCATACACTTGGGTCTGGTACTGTGTCATAAGGTTCGTACTACTCATACACTGGGGTCTGGTACTGTGTCATATGGTTCGTACTCCTCATACACTTGGGTCTGGTACTGTGTCATAAGGTTTGTACTACTCATACACTGGGGTCGGGTACTGTGTCATAAGGTTCGTACTACTCATACACTGGGGTCGGGTACAGTGTCATAAGGTTTGTACTACTCATACACTGGGGTCGGGTACTGTGACCTAAGGTTCGTACTACTCAAACACTGGGGTCTGGTACTGTGTCATAAGGTTCGTACTACTCTTACACTGGGGTCTGGTACTGTGTCATAAGGTTCATACTACTCATACACTGGGGTCGGGTAATGTGTTATAAGGTTCATACGACTCATACGCTGGGGTCTGGTACTGTGTCATAAGGTTCGTACTACTCATACACTGGGGTCTGGTACTGTGTCATAAGGTTCGTACTATTCATACACTGGGGTCGGGTACTGTGTCATAAGGTTCGTACGACTCATACACTGGGGTCTGGTACTGTGTCATAAGGTTCGTACTACTCATACACTGGGGTCGGGTACTGTGTTATAAGGTTCGTACTATTCATACACTGGGGTCTGGTACTGTGTCATAAGGTTCGTGCTACTCATACACTGGGGTCGGGTACTGTGTTATAAGGTTCGTACTATTCATACACTGGGGTCGGGTACTGTGTCATAAGGTTCGTACTACTCATACACTGGGGTCTGGTACTGTGTTATAAGGTTCGTACTATTCATACACTGGGGTCTGGTACTGTGTCATAAGGTTCGTACTACTCATACACTGGGGTCTGGTACTGTGTTATAAGGTTCGTACTACTCATACACTGGGGTCTGGTACTGTGTTATAAGGTTCGTACGACTCATACACTGGGGTTAGGTACTGTGTCATAAGGTTCGTACTACTCATACACTGGGGTCTGGTACTGTGTTATAAGGTTCGTACGACTCATACACTGGGATCTGGTACTGTGTCTTAAGGTTCTTACTACTCGTACACTGGGGTCTGGTACTGTGTTATAAGGTTCGTACTACTCATACACTTGGGTCTGGTACTGTGTCATAAGGTTCGTACTACTCATACACTGGGGTCTGGTACTGTGTCATAAGGTTCGTACTACTCATACACTGGGGTCTGGTACTGTGTCATAAGGTTCGTACTACTCATACACTGGGGTCGGGTACTGAATTATAATGTTCGTACGACTCATACACTTGGGTCTGGTACTGTGTTATAAGGTTCGTACTACTCATACACTGGGGTCTGGTACTGTGTCATAAGGTTCTTACTACTCATACACTGGGGTCTGGTACTGTGTTATAAGGTTCGTACTACTCATACACTTGGGTCTGGTACTGTGTCATAAGGTTCGTACTACTCATTCACTGGGGTCGGGTACTGTGTTATAAGGTTCGTACGACTCATACACTGGGGTCTGGTACTGTGTTATAAGGTTCGTACTACTCATACACTGGGGTCTGGTACTGTGTCATAAGGTTCGTACTACTCATACACTTGGGTCGGGTACTGTGTCATAAGGTTCGTACTACTCATACACTGTGGTCTGGTACTGTGTCATAAGGTTCGTACTACTCATACACTGGGGTCTGGTACTGTGTCATAAGGTTCGTACTACTCATACATACACTGGATACTGGTACTGTGTCATAAGGTTCGTACTACTCATACACTGGGGTCTGATACTGTGTCATAAGGTTCGTACTGCTCATACACTGGGGTCTGGTACTGTGTCATAAGGTTCGTACTTCTCATACACTGGGGTCTGGTACTGTGTCATAAGGTTCGTACTACTCGTACACTGGGGTCTGGTACTGTGTCATAAGGTTCGTACTACTCATACACTGGGGTCTGGTACTGTGTCATAAGGTTCGTACTACTCATACACTGGGGTCTGGTACTGTGTCATAAGGTTCGTACTACTCATACACTGGGGTCTGGTACTGTGTCATAAGGTTCGTACTACTCATACACTGGGGTCTGGTACTGTGTCATAAGGTTCGTACTACTCATACACTGGGGTCTGGTACTGTGTTATAAGGTTCGTACGACTCATACACTGGGGTCTGGTACTGTGTCATAAGGTTCTTACTACTCATACACTGGGGTCTGGTACTCTGTCATATTGTTCGGACTACTCATACACTGGGGTCTGGTACTGTGTCATAATGTTCGTACTTCTCATACACTGGGGTCTGGTACTGTGTCATAATTAATGTTCGTACTTCTCATACACTGGGGTCTGGTACTCTGTCATATTGTTCGGACTACTCATACACTGGGGTCTGGTACTGTGTCATAATGTTCGTACTTCTCATACACTGGGGTCTGGTACTGTGTCATAATTAATGTTCTTACTTCTTATACACTGGGGTCTGGTACTGTGATGTATACAGTGTTGTAAATACTAGCTCCATATGATTAATCAATTATACATCAATCACTTCGTAAGTTGATTGTATGTGTTACATGTTGTTTGTATTTGCCCTTGTTTATAATGAAAATAACTGCATGCTTTTTTTACAATATCCGCAGGAATGATACAGTTATTGATATGAATGGACGATGAATGTCCACAGATTTAAGGACTTTTCCTTATGTATAAGCCTGCAGTACTAAAATACATTGATATTAATAATTAGACTGAAGTTAATAAAAGAGTATGAAAGTGGACCTTTGAAAAAGGCCAAACACGATAAATACGAAACTTTGCAGTCGCCGTTTGATTAGGACTGTTCATGAGTAGTGAAATATGCTTGCTACCGTTCACGCCCCCAAGTATGTTTTATTGATTGCCACATAGTACCTTTTATCAATTGCTTCACGAGACATTATTTCACTGGTGTATTTTCTATCAGAACAAACATGAAGAAAGCATTACAAGAACAACGCGCCTCTTGAGACTACTCTTGCACTGGTGAACCACTGGTGAACCTGCATTAAGCAATCATCGAGAATACACATAATGTATCAGAAGAAGGGTACTTTATTCTAGTTGTATTAAGGAATTTGCATATCTTAGATTTGTTTTATCTGAATGATTTTCCGCCGCCTGGTACACACATTGACGGCTCATCATAAAAGCTTTCTGTATAGTCCAGATCAATAAAAACCTCACTATTATCATGTGATCGGTTTCGATGCGTGCCGGCCGGTGGTTTGTTACCACATGCTGATATTGACACCCGTTACCGTTTGATAAGAGATGATTATTATCTGACGAACCAACTCGTTTTGATATTCCAAATGTAAATACAGAAGTTTTAAGTACTGCCTCTTTGCCAGGTTATCTATCCTGTCAGTCAATTCATGTTTACGAACAAAAAACATGCAACGCCGCCTACGCCATATGTCAGGATCTTCAATAAGACCACAGTGGGTGCCAACAACGTTAAGCTACATATGGTGACCAGTTTGCAGTTACCATTGCTTGATAAGTACTGCACATCTTTATAAAGAAAAATGTGCACTTAAAGCTGTTGTTGAGCGCCAGTTGTGATTGGAGTCATTTATTTTTTTATCACTTTTCAGTATACTATTCAGACCCAGGAAACTGTATACAAAACGCACATGTACTGTTTTAATTCACTCTAATTACTGTGCATTATACACTTTGTTCATTGTCGACTTGTTATAGGTATTATGTATTGCTATTATCTGAAATAAATGTTTTTCTTAACCAGTACATCTTTTCTTTCAGTAATTATTTTACAAAACCAGATCAAGTTGTGGTCCTTGAATGCTACATTTCCTGTTCGACTGTTATATATATATTTACTATAGTCATAATAAATAATATGACGAGATTTCAAAATTACGGATTTAAATATCACGAGAGTTTTTAGTATTACGAGATTTTACGGTTACAATGTTTCAATATTATTGTTATTATTATTTTGAACACACATAAACATTGTAAGGTAAAGTGAAACACATATAACGCCTACTAGCACCGGCTTAAGCGATATTCTACTTTAAAGCCACAAATATTGGGCTTGATGATCCCGAAGGACCAATAAGTAACAGATTTGTAGTCGGCGCGACTTTTACGGCCGCCACACAGCGCTAAACAAACGCTAGTGTGAATGTCAGTTGCTACTGAAAAGGGGATCTCTTGGAAGCAACAAATAAAACAAAATATAAAAGTAATTTCCTTATTTGAGATTTATATTTGGTACAATGCGCATCCACGGTGCTATTGTGTCTGGGTACTCTGATTTGTATAGGCAGTACGTTGTCACGTTTTAATACCATGAAGTGATGGGAAAGCTCATATTTGCAGGATTTTATAACGAATATTTCGACAATAAAACACGTTTAAAAACATTTTTTACTGAAACTGAAAAAATGTGAAAACCTGTTTAACTTACCTATTAAATGTTTTAAGTGCACAATATGCAGAGTTTTTAAGCTGAAATTAAGGTTTTATTGCATACCCCCATCCAACCCCGTTTTCTTTGCTTGGAGAAGGGGTTGTATGGGGTATGAAAGTTGATACTCGGACCACGTAATGGGACTGTTTTTCTCCTTTTCTGCCCATTAATCTTTATAACTCCTCATTTGGTAGCGCTTTGACATAAAATCCTTAAAATTTCTCAATTGCATAAACGCGTTTGCACGCTAACCCAAACCCTAATCCTTAAAAAATATTTCATTTGCATAAATGTTTTGGCATGACATCCTTTAAACTAGCTCATTTGTACAACAGTTTTGGAATCAACTCCTTGAAAATGAGCTCATTTGTACTAACATTTTGGCATGAAATCCTTGAAAATTACTCGTTTGCATAAAAGAAGACGTGTGAAGCAGTCTCATGTGTAGAAAAAAAGGACACAGCTATACTCAGCTTTATTTCAAAAGTACGTTTGTGATCATTAATAATATTATTTCATTTAAAGGGAATGTAGCGACACAGCCAAACATCTTTTTTATTAAGAGTTCTGAAAAACTTGAATAAGGGTGGAATAATTATCAAAATCGGTTGATAAACAAAGAAGATATGATCATTTGAAGTTTCTGTTGAAACAGATATGGAAGCGGCCATTTTCAGAGCTATGACGTCACGGTTCTAAATGACCATATATGGAATATTTATAAATATGAAAATTTACACATTTATAGGGGAAAATGACAGCAATTGCATGAAAAATATGTAATACATAATGGCAATAATGGTTTTTATTATATAACCTATAAATAGACGCGTTTTCATTGGCTAAAAAGTAATTTTTAAGAAAAAATATCTAGCGATATTGACCTGTTTTTTTCTGATATTGACCAGTTTTATAAATAGTAACAGGGGAAGACCGGGGAATCCCACGAGCCGCCTATTAATATCATTCGCCTTTATCCGTACAATATATAATTATATAATAAAACAGTTATGGACTTTTCAGCTGTTATACATGATGTTGATATGTACCAAAAAATCATTATTGACCTCGGCTATCGCCTCGGTCAATAATGATTTTTTTGGTGCATATCACATCATGTATAACAGCTGAAAAGTCCATAATTGTATAATATGGCCAGTAAAAAAAAATTGCATTCATTTGCAATGATTTTCTTCATTTTAAACGATATTTATCAATATTCCATATATGGTAATATGGAACTATGACGTCATAGTTCTAAAATGGCGGCTCCCATATCCGTTTTAGAACAACCTTTAAATGGTCATATCTTTTTTGTTTATCATCCGATTTTGATAATGCTTTCACCTTTTTCCAAGTTTTTTAGAACTCTCAATAATAGAGCTTGTTTGACTGTGTCGCTACATTCCCTTTAATAAATACTGTATTTATTTCATATTATTAATGTGCCTTTAATGGCCCAATTTATTTGAAGAATGCGTGTGTTGCCACTCCGTGAAATTGTTTGATCGGCAAATCGTCAGTCGGCATTAACGATGTCAAAACTAAAATCATTTCTCTGGTCATAAATCTTGTTAATTATTTCTGAATGTTCAATAGAGAGATATTAGTCGATAAACTTATTGAGTTGTTGAGTTGAAGTTCTTTAGATAGCATTAACCATGGTAGGAAATAACGGGTTATCAATATTCAGATATCATCCCGATAGTCTGGGATGCATTTATTTACTTCGATTGAGTCTGTCCGGTTATCTGGCACTATCTTACATTTATTTATCTATTACATAGCAATATTAAAGCAAATCTGCGTCAAAGAGTATACATTTAATATAAATGGTAGACAAATAAGGAAAGGCTCCTGAATTATTAATTGATAACAGTGTTTTCGTAAACTTTCCCGCAATCACGTTTTACGTGCATTTATGTATATAAATGTGTTTTTTTTACAGTAGCTATGCCAGAGGTATTGGACTGAACTGAAGAGCTCTTCATATAAAACGTTGACATATAGTCCCATGATAATTATACTATAAGCTTAACAATCAGCTAAAACATATAAGGATCCTGTTTTTAGCTCTACTGGCCAAAGGCCAGGAGGGCTTATGCGATCACTTTTCGTCCGTCGTCTGTCCGTCCGTCCGTCCGTCTGTTAGCAATTTTATAAAATCGATATCTCCTCTAAAACCGCTTGAAGGATTTTGATGAAACTTCATCACAATGTTACTTCGGAGGGCCCCTCTCAGATTTATGTTTTTCGCGGCCGCAAGTCATCCAAGATGGCCGCCATGGCTAAAACTAGGTCAAATTTAAGGAAATTTCAAACGACATCTCCTCCGAAACCACTTATTCTATTCTAGTGAAATATCATAAACATGTTCCTTGGGTTGGCCTCTATCAAATTTGTGTTTTTTGTTATCGTCGAATAATCAAAATGGCCGCCATGGCGACCCAAAGTTTACATAAGAGTTATATAGGAAAAGATTAAAACTAACATCTTCTCTGAAACCGCCTGAAAGATTTTGATGAACTTAAGCACAATGATATTTGGGATAGTCCCTCTCAGATTTGTGTTTTTTTGCTGCCGGCAGTCATCCAAGATGGCCGCCATAGCTAAAACTAGGTCAAATTTAAGTAAATTTCAAACGACATCTCCTCCGAAACCACTTATTCCATTCTTGTGAAATATCATATACATGTTCCTTGGGTTAGCCTCTATCAAGTTTGTGTTTTTCGTTATCGTCAAATAATCAAAATGGCCACCACGGCGACCCAATTTTTCGTAGAGTTATATAGGAAAAGGTTAAAAATTACATCTTCTCTGAAACAGCCTGAAAGATTTTGATGAACTTAAGCACAATGATATTTTCGATAGTCCCTCTCAGATTTGTGTTTTTTTGCGGGCGCCAGTCATCCAAGATGGCCGCCATGGCTAAAACTAGGTCAAATTTAAGGAAATTTCAAACGACATCTCCTCCGAAACCACTAATTCCATTCTACTGAAATATCATAAACATGTTCCTTGGGTTGGCCTCTATTAAGTTTGTGTTTTTCGTTATCGTCGAATTATCAAAATGGCCGCCACGGCGACCCCAAATTTACATAGAGTTATATAGGAAAAGGTTAAAAATGACATCTTCTCTGAAACCGCTTGAAGGATTTTGATGAAACTTAATCACAATGCTATTTGGGATAGTCCCTCTCAGATTTTTTTCCCGGCCGCCAGTCATCCAAGATGACCGCAATGGCTAAAACTAGGTCAAATTTAAGGAAATTTCAAACGACATCTCCTAAACCACTTATTCCATCTTGTGAAATACCATATACATGTTCCTTGGGTTAGCCTCTATCAACTTTGTGTTTTTCATTATCGTCAAATAATCAAAATTATTTTAAAATGGCCGCCACGATAAACCAACGTTTACAGAAAGTTATATATAGGAAACATGTTTCTTGGGTTGGCCTCTATCATGTTTATGTTTTTGAATCATATCATACAAGCAGAGCGTCTACAGGTCTCACAACACACTTCGAGTTTACTGTGTTGGCCATAGGCAGTAAAGTCCAATTTTCCATTCTGAATCAAACACTTACAGTCTAAAAGTATTTTTTTGTGAAAATATAGTTACTGCTGCTCATAAAAATCCACAAAATCTGGTACATAGCCCAGTTTGGTTTTTTTTAATGTGAGTGGTGGCAGTCAAGGTACTCTTTTCGGCTTTCACTAAACAGTTTGCACCTAAATTCATACGCATTTTGAGCACCCACAAATGTGTCACATTTTGCTGTCAGTGTCGTCTAATCGCTGTTCATCCAATCTCACACTATTGTTTTCTCACCTGCAACAAGAAAGGAAAATATCCATGGGCAATTATAAAATATCTCAAACCGAAGAACACACCCCTACTTTTTATGGTGTAAGAAGCATCCTACAGTAACATGCAAGGGAGCTAAGTGTGTAGTGAGATATTCAAGGGGGGCTCATGTGTGTGCATGTCTTCAAAATCAAACCCGCAACAACTATAGGTGACTACATAACAAAAAAAATAGTTTATAGATACTTTTGTCATAGATTACATGAGTTTACGGCTCAAAATGCAACATGCATCAGTTTGCTTCGTGCCATTATCATGGAGCGAAAAAATCAGGAATTTTAATCTGTATCAAGAGTAGAAATTATTCAGTAACTTTTGTATTCTAAGAGATTGTGTTCTTAAATTCTGTAGGATTTGAGTTGGATATGTATATAATATAAAAAAAAGTGTGATGTTTGTCTTTCAGGCAGTGTTTCTTAATTTATTAATTGTTCACCTATGCCCATATATGATTGTTTTGTTTTTTTTGTGTTTTTTTTATTTAATGATGCTTTCTGAAACAGAAGTAGTGGTTAGACTTATTTTCTAGTCAAAAATAGTTTATTATATTCCCTGTCCTACAATGTCATTAAAGGCCATTCAAGTTGATGTCATCACAGGCATGGCTCCAATAAAACAAGCCCTCCCTTCAACTCTCAACTTGGCATCTTCTACCAGCTTCCTGTATAAAAAGATAAAATGGGTTTTACTTAGCACATGATTACAATATTGATAATAATGTTGCTAAATATTACTATTTGAAAACCTAGCCATTGTATAAAACAAAATGTAGGGAAAAAATCAGAAAATATACCCAACAGTGATTTAAAAGGGGAAAAGATACATAAAACCAGCGGGGGAGTTAACTAGGAAACACTAAATGACACCACAACTTGCTAAAAGCAGAAAAACAACCGAAAACCACCGGCATGCAGATTATTTTTCAAGAAATTATCACAATACAGATAACTGTACCAAATGTACATGAACAGCGCTTAGCTTAAAAATCTATGAAATTATAACAATCGGTATATTTCATAAAATGTCTGTCAATTCCATGTTATATCGAAACTGTTAATTAATCGCATTGAACCGCATTGCATGCACTTCATACATAGTTGTTGAATTCATCTCAAATTACAGTCCAGTCAGTCAGTCAGTCAGTCAGTCACAGTCAGTCAGTCAGTCAGTCAGTGAGTGAGTGAGTGAGTGAGTGAGTGAGTGAGTCAGTGAGTGAGTCAGTGAGTCAGTCAGTCAATGAAAATCAGTGATCAATTGCTTGCGACCGACTGCAGTGTTTCTCCAGACGACACTGTACACCTACTCAAAGTAGTGAAAATTGAATGCAGACCATTCGGATCAGAGCGAAAAAGATAGCAGCATAATACTAAACGTAATGCAGCACAACACGTAACATGCCACAAATAAATTCAGTACAGATCTGCGGGAAAAAAAATCTAGGCGACACAGGCAATCTTTACCGTGAATAATGATAGAACCAGAATTTAATGTTTTATTATGACGCGAAATTTCAATGATGTAATTCGCGTACATTTGTTTTATTCAAACATATATTAGCACAGTTTATTTTTTAGTGAAAAATAACATTTATAATCAGAATTCAGAACCTAAAACACTTTTAACGACATTTTTTTAATTTACGCAAAAAGAGACGATGAAGAATGTAACAGTACATTAAAGTTTTGTGTGGATTTTTTTTTCCTATATATAAACAGACACACAATATATTGTATGTTTTTTATTTGACATGACGCGAAATTTGTATGAAATGCGCATGAAAAAATATCACGAGAGAACAAATTGCCTGCGTACAAATTGAATACAAGAAATGAGATGAATACGCTAAAAGCTGGAACGCCTCATTCAGCTAACACCAAGAATGAAACAATTTTGTGTCTCAACAAATGTGCAACTGCAAACGACAAATCTTCCCAAAAGACACAGCGGTTCGAAAAAGGTTGTCACGCAACTTTAAAGCAAACAAGGAAGAGCGACTAAGTTAATAAACATATTTGATGAACATTCTCGACAAATAAGACACACCGAACAGCGTTTTTGAAATTAGTTGCACTGCATAAGTGGGTGGGGGTATTTTTCTAATATTGTCAATAGCTGAAATAAATAATTTGCTATATAAACACATACCTGTTAGATGTCATATGAAGCTGCTTTCCGTGAACATGTCCCCGGCATTGTACATTGTCGGTACATTGTATCCATTTGAACCCAACAGAGACGAGAACTAAACTTCCAGAAACAATGTATCGACTCTCAAGCACAAACTTTCTTTGGCAAACAAGCGAATATCCATCTTTCGCGGAATAGTTAATACTGCATGTACATGTGTATGCACTGAAATATGCACTGACAACATTTATATTGCGTTTCATCAGGATGTTTCATCGCCTGGAATCCATATCGACATTACGGAAGTGATTTAGGAGTTCACTACAAACAGCATACACAAAATAATGCATGTTGATCAAAGTATGGTCCATTTTCATGCGCAAAATCACTAATTTATGGCCAAATCCAACTAAATTTCATTGCAATTCATCATAAAATGTTCAATTCAACTTTTTCACACAGTTGAAAACATCAAACTCAGAAATATTGATCTGTGTCAATGAAAGCTGTACTGAAAGCGTCTGGCTGATTGTTTCTGTTAAGGTCTCACAACACACTTCGATTTTACTGTGTTGGCCATAGGCAGTAAAGTCCAATTTTCCATTCTGAATCAAACATTTACAGTCTAAAAGTATTTTTGGGGGAAAATACAGTTACTGCTGCTCATAAAAATCCACAAAATCTGGTACATAGCCCGGTTTTTTTTTTTTTAATGTGAGTGGTGGCAGTCAAGGTACTCTTTTCGGCTTTCACTAAACAGTTTGCACCTAAATTCATACGCATTTTGAGCACCCACAAATGTGTCACATTTTGCTGTCAGTGTCGTCTAATCGCTGTTCATCCAATCTCACACTATTGTTTTCTCACCTGCAACAAGAAAAGAAAATATCCATGGGCAATTATTAAAATATCTCAAACCGTAGAACACACCCCTACTTTTTATGGTGTAAGAATCACCCTACAGTCACCTACAGTCACATGCAAGGGATCTAAGTGTGAGATTTTTTTACAGGCCTCTTGGGCCGCTTGTTTAGTCCCTACCGTCGAAGAACGGAGGGGATAGGTTTTGTCGATGTCCGTCCTTCCGTCCTTCCGTCCGTCCGGTCGTGTCCGATCAATAACTCTGAAGTCCATGCAGGGATTTTAAGAAAACTTGGCACAAATGATCACCACAGCTAGACGACGTGTCGCGCGCAAAACTCAGGCCCCTACCCTTAAGGTCAAGGTCAAGGTCATACTTAGAGTTCAAAGTTGGCATATATAGGCATAGTAATGAATGTATTCATGACAGTCGTTTCCGGTCTATAAGTCTGGTGTCCTTTTGAGGGATTTAAAAATAATTGGCACAAATTATCACCACAGCGACGTTCCGCGCGCATTACCCAGGTCCGTACCTTGGAGGTCAAGGTCACACTTAGAGTTCAAAGTTGGCATACATGTATATAGGCATAATGTATTCATGACAGTCGTGTCCGGTCTATAAGTCTAGTGTCCATTGAGGGATTTTAGAATAACGTGGCACAAGTGATCACCACATCTAGACAACGTGTCGCGCGCAAAATCCAGGCCAATACCTAGAAGGTCAAGGTCACACTTAGAGTTCAAAGTAGGCATATGTAGGCATATATAGTCATACTAATGAATGTATTCGTGGCAGTTGTGTCCGGTCTATAAGTATGGTGTCTACTGAGGGATTTTAAAATAACTAGGCAAAAGTGATAACCACAGCTAGACGAACTGTCGCGCGCAAAACCCAGACCCTTGCAGGTCAAGTTCACACTTAGAGTTCAAAGTTGGCATATATAGGCTTATATATCACAGTAATGAATGTGTTTATTACAGTCGTGTCCGGTCTATTAGTCTGGTGTCCATTGAGGTATTTTAAAATAACTTGACACAAGTGATCAACATAGCTAGACTACGTGTCGCGCGCTAAACCCGGGCCCGTACCTTGAATGTCAAGGTCATACTTTAAGATCGAAGTTTGCTTATTATATAGCCATACTTATGAATGTTTTTATGAGTATGACGTCCATGGATGGATTGTAAAATAAGTTGGCACGAATAATCACCATAACAAGACGACATGTTGTGCGCAAAATACAGGCCCGTACATTGTAGCTCATGGTCAAATGTAGAGCCACCCCAACCCCACTCCGCTCTAAAACAATTGTCTTACTTTTTAAAACTTTAAATCATGGACCTCGTAATAATCATATGCTAACCCATGGATACCCCGCATCCCCACCCCCCACCACCCAGCTCCCAACCCCACGCACGCCCCCACCCCAATTTCTTGTTCTACGTTTTTCCTTTTTGTTTTCAGGTTCATTGTAATGATCACATTGGCCTCCTCACAACCCGCTCCCCGCCACCCATCCTCCCGCAACCCTTACCTCCACCCCATTTCCCCCCCCCCCCCTTTTTCCTTTTAAGCTTTAGTTATGATCACATTGGCCTCCATTCTCCATACACCCAATAACCCGTTCCCCCACCCCTCAAATTTTTTGTTTTCTGCTATTTTCCTTTTAAGTTTTAGTTACGGTCACAATGTCCTCCTCTCTCCTACTACCCACCCACACACCCTGCTCCTCTCCCCCTTCATATATTGTATACAATGACAATATCATTATTGCAGCCTACGTTTACAATGACAATATCAGTTTATTAATAATACATTATTGCTAATTGAGCCTAAGTATACAATAACATTATTAATGTTTTAATAAGTTAATCACTTTAGAAGAATCATATGCATGACTACATTTGAATATAGATATAAAAATCGAACAGGAAAAGTAGCATTCAAGGACGACCGTCAACCACAAACACACACATAAACACAGAACAACTTTAAAGACGAATAAAAGGCCAAATAAGACACCACAAACACAAAAGGGTTGACAATAGGGCTAACGCTTGGAACGGTCAGTGGCAAAAAAGGCCGCTGGGGTTTTAAACCAGCTTCTAGGGTGCACCAAACCTCACACTTACACTACTGTCATCCCAATAAAAAGGGACAGTGTAAATAAAGAAATCCCCACCATGAACTATTCTCCAACCAACAAGGCAGCATTAATAGGCAATATTAGTAAAACACAAAGATGCTCGTGTATATATAAATACAAAACAACAATAGCCTAGACACGACAAGACAAGACTGCAGACAAACATCAAACGTCACAGTCCTTTTGGGCTTCATCATAGGGTCATCATCGCACAATTAAAGAGGAAAGCATAGTGGCGAACTGTAAATGGGTCCACCACCAAGCATGCAGTGCGTTGCAAAATGATAGGGTCATAAACCTTTTAACAAGTTTAACAAAGATAGTATGAAAAGATAGTATGACCAAGGATCTTACGAAGTTTGTAAATCACGCCACCATAGAAATCAGGTTGTGATATTCCTTGTCGCAGAAGAGTTCTTAAATTAATTTTATATTTGGAAAGAAGATCAGGGTTACGACAATAACATTTTGCAAAGGTTTTACGAAGTTTGTGGTAGCGCTGATGGTGTAGCCTTTTAGTTATACAAAGATTACGAATATTAAAGTCCTCAACTCGAGTACAATCTCTAGAAAAACGAATAAGTTGAGACACATAGACCCCATAAGAAGTTGCTCGGGGAATATCCCCATCCAAATGGGGATATTAATATCATCTTTCTTGTCATATATTTTGCTAAATTATTATTTCACCATTTTCAATGGAGAGATGTAAATCGAGAAAAGCAGTATTCTTATTCATCATTCGGTCCTTGGAGATCGCTAATCCCGATACTTATATTTAGTGATCGGTGGTATATTTTCAATTACTTTTGTTTTCTTACTTAATTTTCGATTCGGTGGTTCCACTACTCCGGCCGATAAAAGGCTCTACCACTCATAGGATATGTTGAAGGTAGCGCCGTGGTGTAATGGTTAGCACTGCGGCTTAGTAACCCAGGGATGGCGCGTTCAATCCCAGCCCGGACCGAATTTGGGTTAATTATCGAAATATTTCAAAAGTATTTCCTACCTTACCAGTCCTTCGGATGAGACTTTAAACCGAGGTCTGCTCGCTAAAATGCTAAGTGCAATACAGCGAGGATAAATAAACGCTTATACACACAGGATATGTTGTCTGCTTTTTAATTTAGTCTTTGGGCTGTTACTTGTGATACGCAGGCTTCATAACGCTGCTCCCAACTAAATTCCTTTTTGTTTATTTCGCTCTTCGGGGCATACAATTTTATTAGATCCTGGGACCATACGCCGCTGGATATAGGGGATGAAATAAAGATACACATATTGCTATATCCACCGCCATATGCTTGCCATCTTCGGGATGGTTAAAATTCTGTACTGTTGTTTTTTATGAATATTGAGTTCAGCTCAACCCGGGGATGGGCGTGAGCGGTAGCTAGTATATTTCACTACCGCTCATGAACAGTCTCAATCAAACCGAGACTGCAATATTTCGTATGTGTCGTGCTCGGCCGTTACCAAAGGTCCATTATCGTACACTTTTTTTAGTATCTGAAATATTAGCTTTGTTAAGTTGAAGTTCTTTAGGGTATATATTATTAACCATATTAGAAAAGAAAGGGTTGTCAATGTCCAATATGTCTTCCAGATACCGAGAGGTGTCACTAAAAGTGTCAATAACATCTGCCTGTGTATCTGGTGAAAGACTCAACATGAAATCTCTTTCATAGCGATATAAAAACAAATCTGCGACAAGGTGTACACAATTCGTACCCATAGGGGTACCAATAATTTGTCTATTAACGATCATTCCGTATCTGACGACAATATTATCTAATAGGAAGATGAGTGCTTCACAATCTTCTTGGCAAGTCCACATAGTTTAATTGTCTAAACTGCCGTTAGTAAAAAACGCTTCAAAATTATAACAGGCCAAACATGTAGTAATTTCCCTAGCGAATGTTTTTTAATAAGAGTAATAAGCTTGTCTTTGATAAGGTGAAGTCTATAAGTCTACATGTAAAGTCTTCTTTGTCACATATCATTTTAGGTAATACATTTTCTCCATTTCTCACTTACTAACAAGTGTTCAAGATTCGTTCTCTTGGGAGAGTAAACATATATATATTTATATATACTTCAACATGTTATGCAAGATTTTATTATATATATAAATTTATTTTTTTAATACACTCAAACCTGTCTCAAAAAGTCCCTCATGCGAAGGCTCACAATTGGACGTTAAAAGCCCGTGGCCAATAAATATATATAATTTCAATTAAATTTAAGATAATAATAATGTAACTTATATTAAAGTTCAGATAATAACAGAGCTATTAAATATACGTCTGCTTAAGGCAGGTGTCTGCCCGTTCTATGTGACCGCTAAAACAGGTTTTATTGCATTCTAAAATAAAATTAAATTCGTCTTCCAATGTGTTGCAAACGGAACATCTCTTTTCATTAACAGGTGTTTTATGTGACTTATGCCAACGCCCTGCCTCTATATGTAACCTATGTGATGAAATTCTCAGTTGTGACAAGACCACATGGAATTTTCTTATTTTTCTTATTTTAACAATATCTAAGTACGATTTATACGCAAACACGTGGAACAGCGAATATGTGTTAGCCCTATATATACTCGGTAAAAAAAGTTTTGGACCAGTGTATATAAAGTAATATAAAAATAAAACTGGTGTACAGAATTTAAATATCTTTTTCTAGTAACCAAGGTCTACCCTACCCGGGTAATTTGGTACCAGAAACATTAAATTCCAAACAAGATTTGATTTTAAAAAAATATCGCGAACACACAAAGGGTCTGTAAAAATGTTGCGAAGTTCATTAAAAGTAACAGTTAAGGACACATTCGAGTAACCAATAAAAAGATTATTATTTTTTCGCAAACTTTCATTGTAAACGATAATTATTGTTGATTGTTGATCTATTGTGAATTATCAACTGAGATAATAAGGGTTATGGTCGAATGTCAAGGTTCCGCGATCATTGTACGAGTTCGAACACTGCTATGGTCCAAAACGTTTTTTACAGAGTATATATTTCACTAGATTTCATTATTATGAACCGAATTAACTGTTTAGATAATGCATTGATTTGTTGATACACTCAAGTATAGTTTCAATATGTGCATACAGATTACGGAGAGATTTGTTGGGTTAAGCCTCTATAGTTTCAATATGTGCATACAGATTACGGAGAGATTTGTTGGGTTAGCCTCTATAGTTTCAATATATGCATACAGATTACGGAGAGATTTGTTGGTTTAGCCTCTATAGCTTTTTCATCTAACATTTTTTCCCAGGGAACATGCATGCCAATAAAGTCGTATATATTGAGCCAAATAAACTGATGTAATTCGATTTGATTTTTGTTACTAAATGTCTTGATTTTTGCCTCATTTAGGTTGTACTGAAATTATAGGAAATAGCCAGAAAGTGAATATGGGTCATATATTTATCTTAAGATCTTTTAGAAACCAAGCTGAAATCTGAAATCAAAGGGTATACCATTTTAGCTATGTGCCAAATCTTAAAAGATGTTGCTCATAGGAAAATATTACGAAACTGTAGGAAATGTCCTTAACTGGATTGAAAAGAAAGAAAATGATTCTGATAGAGTTTCTCTTTTTATGAGAATATTACTTGGAACCATTTGTTTTGGGGTAATGTTGCTCTGTGGATTTAACTTGCATGCAATATATAGAGGATCATAAACGAGTTCCCTTTTCATATAAGATTTATGAAACGAGTCATGAATTATTTTAATTTTAATGAGCCTTTTGGCGAGTTAAAATTAAAAATTATTCATAACGAGTTTCATAAATCTTATATGGAATGGGAACGAGTTTAAGATCCTTTTTATCACATAACATTGCAATCAAATTAGTAAAAATTAATTCAGATGGACATAGAACCGCCACGACGTCAGACACACTTTAGCGCCAAAACGTCATAAAATATGTGACGTCGTAACGTCGCGTCTCACACATGACGTTGCGTATAAAAGAGTTCGTGTTTTACCTCTTTACAAAATAGCAGTTTGCGCCAACTTTTTAACAAACCAACAACAATGTTTTGTATCACGTGCATTATTTTTAAAAGCTGTCACAAATAGTAAGTTTATGACTCAGATCTGGGTGAATTTGTAATAAATAAAATAGTTTCAGTTAATAAACTTGCGTAGTGTTACAGGTTTAACTCAACCAATCAAAATCGTTCCAGGTTGTATTACACGTGTGTAATACAATAGAATATTAAATGGGTGTTCGACACTGCTAACAAGGGGCGTTATGTGATAAAAAGACGTATGTACGTACATTGTTTCCCAAATGTTGAAAATGAAAAATCTTGATCTGTGAGTTGAATACCTGCATTTTGAAATATTTTAATCATAAAACAGACAGTGAATTCATTGTGTATCAATTCTTACAATTCATAGACGAAATAAAATCACCCTATCTGTTCATCATGTATTACAACAGAACAGTTCATCTGATTGGACGAGCATTAAGCCAAAGTTATTATTCTTGATACTGACAGAAAGGAAAATCATTATTGTGTCTTAAGAGATAAACTGAAAATGAAATAGACATGAAATAGACAAAATTAATAACATATAAAATCGTGGATGGTAGAAATGTGATGATCTGAATGATTGCCTTATTTGTGTGTCTAACCCTACATGTAAAAACAAACGTTGTTAGTTTATGACATCTCTGGCAATACTGGATATCCGTTATATTGTAATGATTATACGAAGCATACTATATAAAGATGATTTTAAAACGACGTGTCCGTTTCAAACTAAACATTTGAAACCAACGAGCCGAATAAGCTGTATATATTACGAGGGTCGACATAGTAAATATTAAGACATTCATATTGTTTCGAATGGAACCAACACGAATATAGGATTATGATTGCGACATTATTTATTTAAGGTATTCATATTAATAAATACTTGGAAGCAACAAGCACAAACAAGAGATAAAAGTAGCAGCATCCTGGCATAAATATTGGTTTATTTATAGTACAGGTAGCGTGCGGGGTCAAATGGTTTATTTATAGTACAGGTAGCGTGCAGGTTTCTGGTACTGGAAGCCTGCAGGGCCAAATAGATTATTTATAGTACAGGTAGCGTGCAGGACCAACTGATTTATTTATAGTACATGTAGCGTGCAGGGCCAAATGGTTTATTTATAGTACAGGTAGCGTGCAGGGCCAAATGGTTTATTTATAGTACAGGTATCGTGCAGGGCCAAATATTTTATTTATAGTATAGTTAGCGTGCAGGGCCAAATGGATTATGGATTAATAGTTTATTTATAGCACAGGTAGCGTGCTGGGCAAATAACCTACAGTAGCGTGCAGGACCAAATGGTTTATTTATAGTACAGGTAGCGTGCAGGGTCAAATGGACTATTTATAGCGCAGGTATCGTGCAGGGCCAAATGTTTTATTTATAGTACAGGTAGCGTGCAGTGCCAAATAGTTTATTTATAGTACAGGTAGCGTGCAGGGCCAAATGGTTTATTTAGAGTACAGGTAGCGTGCTGGACAAATAACCTACAGTAGCGTGCGTGCGTATAAGCGTTTATTTATCCTCGCTGTATTGCACTAAGCATTTTAGCGAGCAGACCTCGGTTTTAAAGTCTCATCCGAAGGACTGGTAAGGTAGGAAATACTTTTGAAATATTTCGATAATTAACCCATATTCGGTCCTGGCTGGGATTGAACGCGCGATCCCTGGGTTACTAAGCCGCAATGCTAACCATTACACCACGGCGCTACCTACACCAAATGGTTTATTTATAGTACAGGTAGCGTGCAGGGTCAAATGGACTATTTATAGCGCAATTATCGTGCAGGGCCAAACGTTTTATTTATAGTACAGGTAGCGTGCAGTGCCAAATAGTTTATTTATAGTACAGGTAGCGTGCAGGGCCAAATGGTTTATTTATAGTACAGGTAGCGTGCTGGACAAATAACCTACAGTAGCGTACAGGGGCAAATGGTTTATTTATAGCACAGGTAGCGTCATTTGTTTCAATTAACGCATTACAACATCTGGTGATGTAATATATATTTGAATGTAATAGAATATAGAGGGTATTTGTTTGTTTGGAGTGAATATAGGATTTATTTTCATCGAGAAGTGAGAAAACATTATAGCACGAGTTAAAATATGCGAGTTTGCTCACTTCGAAATGAAAATAAATCCTATATTCACGACAAGCCAACAAATATTCTATTTATTATATAGGAGTCTGCTCACAACCTTTAATCTTATGCACAGTGCAGAAAAACATAACGAGCCAAAACATTTTAATCATGAAATCCAATATTTCACTGGAAATTGAAAGCTAATACTCGACACAAATTCTGTATGATCTCCGTTAAGGTTGAAAACAAATAGTTTGCGTCTTTGAATAGAGAGTCTGTAGCTTTAAGTACGCGTTTCTTGACCGCTGCATTGATGTGTGTCATAATGTTCCTACTACTCGTACACTTGGATCTGGTTCTGTGATGTATACAGTGTTGTAAATAATAGCACAATACGATTGATCAATTAAACATAACTCATTTCTTTTAGTGTATTGGACTCGTTACATGTTGTTTACTCTACCCCTGTTTAACATAGAAATTATTGCATGTACATATATTTACAATTTTCCCCAGGAAAATATACAAATGGACGAAGAATGTTCCCGAATTTATGGACTTTTCGCTTAAACATCTATAAGGCTGGGTCCATAGTCTTAAAGCTTCTGAACAATATCTTAAGTAAATTATTTTTTAAACACATGTTTCTATCGATATAAGGCGTTTTCTTAATATTGTTAATAATGTTATTGATAAATAAAACTTACAGCTAAATATTTATCTTAAAATAGATGGTTTGTCGTGTCCCTGAGAGGTTAATAAGGATATTTAAAAATATGTAATAATCTTAAAAAAATAAAAATAATATTTCACACTTAAGCTGTTTATGAATAGGGATCCTGCCGAACTAGTATACATTGATATTAATAATTAGATTGAAGTTAATTTGTATGTTTTATTGAAAGCTGCATTTCCTGTTCGTCTTTTATACTTGTTTTTATTGATTGCCCCATGGCACTTTTTATCAGTTGCTTCACGAAACTTTATTTTACTGGTGTATTTTCTATCAGAACAAACATATGAAGAAAGCATCACTAGAACAACGCGCCTCTTGAGAGTATTCTTGCACTGGTGAACCACTGGTGAACCTGCATTAAGCAACCATCGAGAATACACATAATGTATCAGAAGAAGGCAACTTTATTTTAGTTGTATTAAGGAATTTGCATATCTTAGATTTGTTTTTGTCTGAATTCTTGCACTGGTGAACCACTGGTGAACCTGCATTAAGCAACCATCGAGGAAACATCAGTAGAAGTGTAAATTATTTTAGTTGAATTGAGAAATTTGCATTTCTTAGATTTATTTGTGTCTGAATGTGTTTGCAACGCCTGGTACACACAGATTGACGTAACATCATAATTGCTTTCTATATAGTCTAGATCAATAAGGACCTCACTATTACCATGTGATCAGTTTCGCTGTCTGTCGGCCGGTGTTTTGATACCAGTTGATGCTAGTTAATTTGGTTACCATTTGTTAAACAATGATTAACATCTGATAAACCAACTCTTTTTGATATTCCAAATGTAATATAGATGTTTTTAATTACTACTTCTACTTATTTACCCGGTTAACAATCATGTCAGTTATATCGTGTTTAAGAAGGAAAACCTTGAAAAACCGCCTAAGCCAAATGTCCGGGTCGTCAATAAACGCATAATGGGCGCCAGAATTGTTAAACTATATATGACGGCCATTATGCTGTTACCATTCATTTCTTGATCATTACTGTACATTTTTATAAAGAAGAACTGCACACTATCATGTTGGTGATTCTCTAATTATTGCTTCGCGTTGTGTACTTTAATGAATAACGATTCTTCCATTTTCATAACATTTTAATTAAGCGTATTTACAAAATGGTTTATCAACCTTAGGATATGTTGCCTGCTTTTTTAATTTAGTCTTTTGACTGTTACCTGTGAGTCTTCAGCGGCCTCTTGCTCAGTGGAAAGGAAGCATCGGCTTGAGAGATTTATAACATTTAACAAGAACCACTTCGCCAATAACATATCATAAAAAATTAAACAATCTTAAATCTTAACAACAGGAACAGCTAAAAAAACGTTTACTTACTAACGTTTTCGCCATTCAGTACGCAATACTTTTATTTTTACATATGTCTGTGTTGTTTTGTTTTATCAAATCTACACCTGTATCAAGGATGCGCTCCCGCCTTCCTTACTCCCATTGTTTTCATTTTATCTTCTATTATTTGGATAATAACATTTTATTTTGAACACAATCATTTACATATAAAACAATTTAGATTAAATTTAGATATAGAGATGAAATACCAATAAAAAAAACTGAAATGAGGACACAATAAAAAGTTGCTAGATTCTCATCTCCTCCCTCCCCGAGTTGCCTTTCGACCACAAATTCCTTTAAAATGATTTTTGGATTAAAACTGATAAAAATAATAAAATTTCACACTCTTACCCAAATTTTACTATAATGTGTATGAGATTCTAAAAATAATTTTATATCGATCTGAGTTGGTATACCCGCCCCACAACCCCACCCCACATTGTTTTAGCCTTGTTTTCTGATCGTATATACTGGCTATATAATTTATTACTGTCTGAAAAATCGAATAGTCGAGCTGCGCTGTTCTCCGACAGCTCTTGTTTATATATCACAGTAGCGTTGCCTGTGCAGTGTGGCGGCGGTAAAACGTCTCCCCGTGCTTACAGTCAGAACTTTATTCATTCCGGTGGTACATTCTGAAATACGTTTGGTTTCTTACTTGAATTTCGAATAGGTGGTTCCATTACTCCAGCCTTTATAGGTTCTGAGTATTGTTTAATCACCCTTAGGATATGTTGCCTGCTTTTTAATTTAGTCTTTTGACTGTAACCTGTGATACGCAGGCTTCATAACCTCATGTGTTGCTTTTACCAATTGTCAGCCATGTTACTTATTAAAGAATAGTGGTTTAATTCCCCTTGCCATTATACATTATCGAAATGTCAGCTAAATTAAAGCAATTTGTGGTCGAAATAGAGTATATCGTTACACTTTTCCAAATTAATTATTAATAACATATTTATAATTAACCCCAAATAAGGTGACTACGTTACAGTGCTAATGATGAATAGAGGCATTTATGTTTTATCTGCTCCCCGGGTTCAATCCTCCGTGGTGCCACTGAGTTCCGTCGGTGTGTTCTTGGGCAAGACACGTTCCCTTAGCCTCGTCCGTCGGATGGGGACGTAAACCGGGCGGTCCCGTGTATCGGTCTATCCTCCGAGCACGTTAAAGAACCATAGGAATCTATTCGATAATAAGAGTAGGGCAGGTTCCCGGATTCCTATGTATCCTTCCCCTCTCTCTGGGGCGGCTCTAAATAACCTATACTGTGTTGATGAGCCGTTAAACAACATTCAATTCAATTCTTTTCAGTATACTGTTCAGTACCAGGGAACAGAATAAAGCACGCACATGTACTGTTTTAATACATAAGTATATGTGCGTTTTTTACTGTGCGGTATAAAGTTTCTTAAGTAACGTCTTTTGTACACATTATTTGCTTCGTCAGGATTTATCTGAAACAAATGATGTGCTTATTAATAACTTGTATTTGTTGATGTGCTTATTAATAACTAGTATTTGTTGATGTGCTTATCAACAACTAGTATTTGTTGACGTGCTTATTAATAACTAGTATTTGTTGATGTGCTTATCAATAACTAGTATTTGTTGATGTGCTTATTAATAACTAGTATTTGTTGATGTGCTTATCAATAACTAGTATTTGTTGATGTGCTTATCAATAACAGTATTTGTTGATGTGCTTATTAATAACTAGTATGTGTTGATGTGTTGATGTGCTTATTAATAACTAGTATTTGTTGTTGTTCTTATTAATAACTAGTAGTTGTTGATGTGCTTATCAATAACTAGTATTTGTTGATGTGCTTATTAATAACTAGTAATTGTTGATGTGCTTATTAATAACTAATATTTGTTAATGTGCTTATCAGTAACTAGTATTTGTTGATGTGCTTATCAATAACTAGTATTTGTTGATGTGCTTATTAATAACTAGTATTTGTTGATGTGCTTATTAATAACTAGTATTTGTTTCATTAATTTGTATACACCTCTGACAAATTCATTAAATAAATGAATCTAACGAGTTTTGAATATTACATGATTTTATTATTATTATTAGTAGTAGTAGTAATAGTAGTAGTAGTAGTATTAGTAGTATTTTATTATTACTATTATTATTATTATTATTATGGGATTTTAATATTACGAGATGTCACTATGATTTTTCAGTATTATATTTTGACCGCGCCTACACTTTTGCGATAAATAGCAGCCTAGTGAGGAAGCAGAAGCAGACACTGTGACGTCATTTTTTGTTCAAGCGTTACATCTATTTTTACCAAAGTTATAATAAGAACAATATGACGAAATTTCAAAATTACGGATTTAAATATCACGAGATTTTTCAGTGTAACGAGATTTCAATGTTACGATTGTTCAATATTATTGTTATTATTATTTTAATCGGACATAAACATTTGCTATAAATAGCAGCCTCAAGAGGAGGCTGTAAGCAGTCGATGTGACGTCATTTATTACAGGGACATCTGTGACAAATAAAACAATCAAGGCCGATAATCTGGAGATATAAAATCAATCATTATGAACGTAAAATTACAAATACATCTCATTTATGATTTGTTTTACAGTTTAATTCCCAACAACCATTTATATCACGATAAGTCGATGTTTTGGTATAGAATATTTATCATTTAGATATCTTGAAGGAATGGCGTGTTTTGTCATGTGTATTTACTATTCAGTTTGCTCATTTGATTTATAGTTGGTACATTGCTGACCTACGATGCTGTTCCGTTCGGGTATTGTGATATATATTTTTTCTCCTTTTTACTGCTCGTTACAGTTACAACTTTGCCTTCGAATTCTTTGATATCAAATCATTAGAAAATTTCATTTGCATAAACGCCTTGGCATCAAATCCGTTTAAATATTTCATTTGCATAAAGGCTTGGCATCAACTCCTTTAAAACATCTCATTTGAATACAAGTGTATCTTTTAAACTCGCTCATTTCTTTAAAGGACGACTTGTGTGGACTCATGTGTAGTGAAATGGACACAGCGACACTCAGTTAGCTTCATTTCAAAAGTACGTTTGTGATCATTAATAATATTATTTTATTTAATAAATTCTGTCTTAATTTTATATTATTAATATATGCCTTTAATGGCCCAATTTATATCAAGAATGTGAGTGTCGCCACTCCGTGAAAGAGTTTGACATCGTCAACGTCATTCAACATTAACGCTGTCAAAAATAAAATCATTTTTCTCATCATAAATCCAGCGAATTATTTCTCAATTTTCGATAGAGAGATATTAATCAATCGAGAAAAGAAACAGATTCAGCATAAATTTAACGAGTTTTTGAGTTAAAGCTCTTTAGAATAGATATTTATAAGCATGGTAGAAAAGTACGAGTTGTCAATATTCATACATCATCCAGATAGCGTGGGATGCAATTAACGGCTTCCATGGAGTCTCTCCGGTATCTGGTGAAAGATTCAACATATGAAATATCTTAAATAGCAATATAAAAACAAATCTGCGTCAAAGAGTCCACATTTATTATAAATGGTATACAAATAAGAAAGGCTCCAGAATTATAAATTGATAACAGTGTTTCCGTAATCTTTATACGGTATCAGTAGTGTTATTATTTACTGGTCCTTTGGGATCATCAAGCCCATTCTGTGTTGCTTAAAAGTAGAACATAAGTCTATAAGTTTGTTTTTAAAAAATAAAATGTAAGAATCCAGTACCAATTGAAGAGAGTGTTTTGCTTTTACTCTATGTCAATATTATGTCGGTGCTCTATGTTCGGGGGAAGTATCATTTGGTTGAACTAGTGTGTTCTTCGTATAAAACGTTGACATATAGTCCCACAATAATGAAAATATGAGCTTATAGTCAGCTAAAACATACCTGGATCCTGCTTTTGATTTTTGTGTTGCATTATTAATTTAAAAAAACAACTCGATGCTGTGTTCAAATTATTTTAATTTTATTTAAAATAACTAGATATAAAAATTGAAGAGGAAAAATAGCATTCAATGACGACAGTCAACCACAAACACACACAGAAAAAAAACACGACTTTAAATAGGAATAAAATGCAAGATAAGTCATCAAAAAACACAAAAGGGTTGACAATAGGGCTACCGCTTTGGAACAGCCAGTGGCAAAAAAAGTCGATGGAGGTTTAAACCGTTTCTAAGGCACCAAACCTCACTCTTATCCTATTGTCATCCCAATAAACGGGACATTATAAATAAAGATATCTCTAACAAACAAGGCGGCATTAATAGGCAATATAAATAAAACAAATAAATGAACATGTATATATAATGCAAAAAAAGCCTAGAAAGCCGCAAATAAAGTATTCAGTGACTTGAAAGAAGCCAGAGCAACACGAGAATAAACTGTTAATGGTACGACAAGACAATATTAAAGACAAACATCAAACGATACTGTCCTATAAAGATTTAGTTAGACGTGATCATTGGGTCTACAATCTGTCCGGTCATCGCATAATCAGAGGAAAGCATAGTGGCAAACTGTAAATGGGTCAACCACTAAACAGACAGTACGTTGCAAAATGATAGGGGCATAACCTCTTTTGATAAATTTGTTAAAAAGTTTAATGAAGAGTGTACGAAAGTGATTATGACAAAGAATCTTAGGAAGTTTGTAAATCACATCCCCATAGAAGTCGTATTTGATAGTCCTTGTCGCAGAAGAGTTCTTAAATTACTTTTATATTTTAAAAGTAGATCAGCGTTACAATAATACAATTTTGCAAAGGTTTTTCGAAGTTTATGATAACGGTAGCCCTGCTGGAGTAGCTTTTTAGTTATATAAATATTACGAATATTAAAATCCTCAATACGACTACAAGCTCTAGAGAAACGAATACGTTGAAAAACACAGACCCTATAAGAAATAGTTCAGGGGAACATCACCATTTAAATGGGGATATTAAAAATATCAAAATTAAAATTGCCACAGATTTTACTAATTATTTCGCCATTTTCAATACAGAGATATAAATAAGAAAAGTAGCGAAAATATCAAAAAATGTTAGCTTTGTTGAGTTTCTTAGGATAGATATTATTAACCATTAGGTTAACATTTTTAAAATTATATATACAACATGTTTACGTAGTTATTTCTATATAACCCAGCAACTCTAAATTAGTTTGACTGTATGACATTTATTGTTTATACTATAAACAAGTATTAATCAAAGAAGCAGTAGATCGCGTATTTCCAGCTTTCAATGACTTCATTAGCTTTCCTTTGTAATAGTCGAGCAGCATGTGGTATTTATTTTAAACATAACTTATTTATTATTAGTCTTAAAAAACGCATCATGAGACTGCGCCACTGCGCTTTTATAGCAGTGTCCTTGAAAGCATTTGCTTTAGAGTACTCGTTTTTGTCTCACCTTTTCGAAGAAAAAGGGTGTTGCTTTTCCGGCGGCGGCGGCGGCGACCGCGTCAACATTCAAGTTTTGCGTTTAGGTCATTTTCTCACAAACTGTATACACTAAACCTTTCAAACTTTGCTTATAGTTTTATCTTGGATGGAACATCGCAAAGTGATAAAGCAAATGTGGATGTGACCTTGACACTCTAAGCAAAGGGCAGATAACAGAATAATTGTACCTTCAACTTTTGCGTTGAGGTCATTTTCGCGCAAACTGTATGCACTACACCTTTCAAACTTTGTTTACAGTTGTATCTAGGGTGATACATCGCAACGTGACAAAGCAGCTATGGATGTGACCTTGACTCTCCAACCAAAGGGCAGATAACCTTATAATTTTTACCTTCAACTTTGGCGTTTGGTCACTTTTTCACAAACTGTATGCACTAAAAAAAAAGAGTATGATAATGGACCTTTGGAAACGGCCGAGCACGACACATATGAAATATTGCAGTCTCGGTTTGATTGAGACTGTTCGACCTTTCAAAATTTGCTTATAGTTGTATCTTGAGTGATACATTGCAACGTGACAAAACAAATGTGGATGTGACCTTCACCATCCAAGCAAAGGGCAGATAACTTTAATTGTTACACTTACATCACTTTCTCATGAACTATAAGTATGCACTAGATGTTTTAAACCGAATGTATAGCTTAATCTTTGGAAGAAAAAATATTCTATTTTGACATAGTTGTGTCTTGGTAGTGCATCCTTTTGGACGCATGGATTTCATCTATGTCCTTGACCTACTTTTTGGTGCTGATGATTTTTAGCTCTACTGGCCAAGGGCCTTCATTTTTCATCCGATCTTTACTTAACTTTAACAGATTGTTAATATCAATGAAAGCTTGGACAAGTTCGAAAACCAGCAATATCAGACCAGTAACAGCGGAGTTATGGCCCTTGATTTAATTAAAATGCTATAATTTACCTCGTTAATACGATAGGGCTTTCATTTTCCATCTGATCTTTACCATACTTTACCAGATGTTTTGCCTTTATTTTTTTATTATTTTTTTTTTTTTTTGGTTTCAATATTTTTGAATATAATTATATATATATATTTTAGATGTTTTTATTATTATTATTATTATTCATTATTTTTTTATTTGATTGATTAATTTTTCATTTGATTTATTCATTGAGTCTTTTATTTTTCAATATATATTTTTTATATAATTTTTTTTTTAATTTTTTTTTGTGTTAACAGGAAGCATTGCTATGATTTCTAGTTGAGCCTATTGCGTTTTTTCCCGGTTTGTTGATTTTTGATAGAGTTATTGCGCCTTGACATTTTTACTTTTAAATTTCTTGTCGGCGCTACTCCTCCAAAACGCCCTGTTGGATTTCGACGAAACTTGGCAGGAAGCATCGGTAAGATGACTAGTTGTGGATATCGCGCTTTTGGTCCAGTTCGCTGATTTATGACGGAGTTATGGCCCTTTGAAATTTTTACTTTAAATTTCTTGTCGGCGCTACTCCTCTTAAACGGCTTGTTGGATTTCTACAAAATTTGGCAGGAAGCCTCAGTATGATGTCTAGTTGTGCAAAGCGCGGTATATCAATGAAATCTTGGACAAGTTCGAAAACCAGCTAGATCTTGTTAGTAACGACAGAGTTATGGCCCTTGATTTGTTGAAAAATGCTTTATTGTATTTTCCTTTGTTAAATCTGTAGTTACTTCATTTTTTATCTGATCTTTACCATATTTGTTTAGAATGTTAATATAAACACCCCCGCCACCCACCCATCCCCCCCCCACCCCCACCCCCACCCAGACACACATTTGTATGGAATTTCATTGATAGAAGAAAGTGAAAAAAAAAAAAAAAAAAAACCATGCCAGACTAGACAAAGCAGACGTATTGCCCATGATTACCAGGTGAGCGATCTAAGGCCATCCTATCCCTGTTGTTTTTGTAATGTTTTAAAAGAAGTATTGATGGAAATTTAATGTCGACAACCCTTGATATAAGAGCCGTTTTAGCCAGTAGAGCATACACAGGCCCTCTTGGGCCTCTTGTTTTTAATAGAATGGCATTTTGTTTTTAAACAAATGCACTTAGATGTCATCTCAGCAAACTGCAAACTCCATTGTTTTATTAAAATGTGTACAAACTTTCATTTAAGAATCATTGACCTTTTTATTTTTAAGTCCAGCCCCCATTAGGGCGAGACAAGTGAATCCGCGGATTTCTTGTATGGACATTTAATATCATTATTAAAATTTATAGTCGCCATGAGGTATATCATTTTCTAATAAATAGTTCGCCTTCCGTTTAATGCTCGTCTGGTTCAAACACGCTTAGCTTTAACACAATATTTTTTTCTAGAACTTTATGTCGAGTATATTTGTTTACCTCTTTTTCTTTTTTTATTTGATTGTCTTAACCTAACTCTATTTTGTTGTACACATGTGTTCGGGGCACTTGTTTCTGCCAAAGCGTTTTTGGACTTTTCTGACAAAATTAAACTTTAAACAACGCAAGTTGTATATCAAACAGACATTATAGCGTTAAAAAATTGAGGGCGTGAGTGGTACCTAGCATATATCACTACCGCTCATGAACAGTCTCAATCAAATCGAGACTGCAATATTTCGTATGTGTCGTTTTCGGCCGTTTCCAAAGGTCCATTATCATTCTCATAAACTTTTCAAAATCGGTTGAGAAATACAAATTTCACTTGAGAACGTTAAGAAGACAAATAATGATAAGTTTTTTATTCAAACCTGGACAAACGCAGATTAACATCCTCCTGAGTGTTTTTAGTAACTATTGAGGCTAACTGAAGTTATTTGAGATTTCTTAATGTTCTGCTGTCCCAGCAACAAGGATTTTATACGTACATGCATTGTGTCCCAACTATGATATGCAATCTCGAAATGGATCCGTGAGGTGAGTATCTATATTTCAAAATGCTTCAGAAATAATATCAGACAGTCATTGTGCAGGGGCGTAGCTAAATGTAAAATAAGACCTAGAGCACAATGGATAGTCCAGGGTGAAAAATTTACAAAATGTTTTTGCAGCTTGGAATATAGAAATTATATTCGTAAGTCAATGACAACTTCAGTCTAATCAAGTAAACACAAAATGAAGCTAAAGGAAGATAAAAATATTGGACAGGGAAAGCATCATTCAAGGACGACAGTCAACCACAAAACACAAAACCAAACGATAAGGCAAAAGTAATAAAACATGCAAACGACATCACAAACACAAAAGCGTTGACAATAGGGCTACCGTCTTGGAACGGTCAGTACAAAACATACTACGAAAAATCTACACAGCTTCCAGGATGTTGAAAACATTGAATTAAGTCAACTGATTTCCAACAATTATACAAACAAATTAACGGATGCACAAAACAATTATATTGATGGCAAGTACGCGGCTGCGTACACATTGCAAAGAAATTAAAAACTGTCCATGTATGCAACTAGGATTTGTTTGTTTGTTTGATATTTAACATCATATTTCAGCACATTTTAGACTATGTATGACAGTCGATGCTTTGACCATCCACTAATTCCCGGTCAAAGGAGCGACGGGGGTATTCTGGAACTCGGTTTACCACAACAATTTGGAAACTTAAGGTTAAATCATTAACTTTATATTATTAAAAATGTTGGAAAATATTCCCAAAATGCATCACATTGTATCTAAGATTAAAACAAAACTGGGGATGTCCCCACTCTCCCTAGCATATAGACCTTGCGTACACATTGAAAAATGTATACCTACTCCCCTGTTGTGTATCCATTCTTACAATTCAGAGACGAAATAAAATCACACCATCTGTCCATCCCGTATTACAAGAGAACAGTTCTTCTGATTGGACGAACATTAAGCCAAAGTTATTATTCTTTATACCAAGACTGACAGAAAGGAAATCAACAATCAGAAAGCAGAATTCTTCTACACAGAATATTATAAATATATGACATTATTAATACATCATAACAGCCATCAGTAGGCGAACTGCATCCGTTATGAAATTTTACGGGAGACTGCATCATTGTGTCTTCAGAGATAAACAGAAGATGAAATTACAGACAAAATAAATAACGCCTGAACTTGTGAACGGTAGGAATGTGTTGATGCGAATGATTGTCTTAGATTCGCGCACAAAGTCAGCCTACGTATACTATGGACATTATTAGGCCAGCATTTGCGTATTCATTATTTTGTCCATTTTTAGCTCGACTATTCGAAGAATAAGAGCGGTTATGAAATCACCCCGGCGTCGGCGTCGGCGTCGGCGTCGTCGTCCCATATCAAAGTTTGCGTGTAAGCTGTGTTACAAGTCTATGGCTCTTACATTTCTTATCCTAGCACAACCAGATTTAGCCATAGACTTTCTTATAGCATTGTCTTAAGGACTGCATAAGCAATTTTGGTTCCTGGAACCCTTGGGCTCCCATGGAACCCAAATTCTGAGCCCTTAAAATGTGTCTATTTCACATCAAATTTTGCGTGTAAGCTGTGTTTACAGGTCTATATCTTCTTCATTTCTTGTCCTTGCTCAACTAAATTTGGGAATTGGTTTCCTTATAGTATGTTGTAAAGGATTGCCTAAGTAAGTCTTCTTCAAATTTTGGGCTCCCATGGAACCCAAATTGTGATGGCCCTTAAAATATGCAATAAAGGCAGGTTTAGTTTGGCCTGTAAGCTGTTGTATATATCCATAATTTTGGTCTGTGATTTCTTATAGCATTATGCATCTTATTCATACTTCACCCATGGTCTCCCTCCCTCCTCCCTTCCCAAACCCCCACCCCGACACCCCACCCCCACCCCCGCCCCAACCCCTCCCCTCACCCCACGCCCCGTTTATTGGTTATTGTTTTTACATAATTCTGTGTTGTTTTGGTCAATTCTTACACATAACTATGTTGCCCCACCAAGCCTCCCCCACCGTCTAACCCGCCTCTTCCCGCCGCTCGATTTTGTAACATAGTTCTGTGTTGTTTTGGTTAATTCTTACACATATAGCTATTTTGCCCCCCTCCCCCGACTCCTCACACTCGAAAAAAAATTTCTCAATTGTTCAGTGTTGTATTGGTCAATTCTAACACATATAGCTATGTTGCACCCCCCCCCCCCCACAACCCCCCCCCCCCCCCATCTCCCCCCACCCCCACGCCCCACGCCCACACACACACACGTACACTCGAAACTCAAGTGTTTTATTGTTTGTCTGTTTTTTACATATCTCTATGTTGTTTTGGTCAATTTTTACACATATAGCTATGTTAACCACACACACCTAATCCCCTTACCATCCCCCACCCCATCATCACCACCACCCCAATGTATTATTTAATTTGTTTACATATCTCTGTGTTGTTTTGTTTTATCAGTTGATCAATATGTTTCGCCCCCACCCTCTAACCATCCCACCACCCCATCATCACCACCAACGAATGTTTCTTTGTTTTGTTTGTTTTTGCGTGTATCTGTGTTGTTTCGTTTTATCAGTTTATCAATATGTTTCGCCCCCACCCATCAACCATCCCACCACCCATCATCAACACCACCCCATCATCACCACCACCCGAATTTTGTTTTTGTTTTTTATATTATGTCTGTGTTGTTTTGTTTTATTAAATCTGCACCTATATCAATGATGCGCCCCCGTCCTGCCCCCAATGGTTTATGTGCTCCCCTCACATGGAGGACTGGAGCGGGTGGGTGGGGGGGGGGGGGTAAAAATTGTTTCCATTTTATCTTTCATTATTTGGATATTAATGTTTTAATTTGTTTCCATTTTATCTTTCATTATTTGGATATTAATGTTTTAATTTGACAGCAATCATTTACATATAAAACAATTTAGATTAAATTCAGATACACAGATGAAATATCAATAAAAATACTGAAAGGAGCCCACAATAAAAATTGCCAGATATCCCCTCCCTCCCCGAGTTGCCTTTCGGGCACACATTTCTTTAAATGACAGCACGTTTGGATTAAAACTGATAAAAATAAAAAATAAAATTTCACACCCAGTCCCAAATTTTACTATAATTTGTATGAGATTCTAAGAATAATTTTATATCTGCCCGAGTTTCTGTAGCCACCCCGCCCCTCAACCCCACCTCACATTGTTTTAGCCTTGTTTTCTGATGGTATATACTGGCTATATAATGTATTATTCTCTGAAAAATCGAATAGTCGAGCTGCTCTGTTCTCCGACAGCTCTTGTTTTCAGCAGAAGAGTATAACAAATGCAAAGTTTAAATGCTGTGAACTAATGTTCTATTATGCTATGTCACATGAACACCGCGCTTATGCATAAAACATGTAGCATGCACGGGACCAAAAGGTTTTTTCTCGTATGTAGATGTATAATGTATCTCAACATAGGCCAAACAGATCGAATAGCTTTCTCAATTAACGCATTTGGACATCGGGAGATGTCAAATAAATTTCGATGCAATATCTAAAACTAATACTCGACATAGATACAGCTTTGTATCATCTCTTATATCACTGATGTGTGTCATAGGGTACGTACTGCTCATATACTAAGAAATATAAAAAGATCGGACAGGGAAAGTAGCATGCAAGGAGGACAGTCAACCATAAAACACAGAAACAAACATGCAAACATGCAAACACACAAACAAGAAGGCAAAAGTAATAATAAAAGCAAACGACATCACAAACACAAAAGGGTTGACAATAGGGCTACCGCCTTGGAACGGTCAGTGGCAAAGTAGGCCACTGGGGGTTTAAACCGGTTCTAGGGTGCACCAAACCTCACACTTACCCTACTGTCATCCCATTAAAACAGGACAGTGTAAATAAAGAAATCCCCGCCATGATCTAATCTCTAACTAACAAGGCAGCATCAATAGGCAATATAAGTCAAACACAAATATGCTCGTGTAAATATAATACAAAAAAACAATAGCCTAGAAAGCCACAATGAAGGTACTCAATGACTTGGCAGAAGTCAGAGCAACAAGAGAATGAACCATTAAGGGCACGACAAGAAAGATCATAGACAAACATCAATTGCCACCGTCCCAATGGGCTTTAGGTAGGCGTCATCATAGGGTCCACAGCCTGTTCGGTCATCGTACAATTAAAGAGGAACGCATAGTGGCGAACTGTAAAAGGGTCCACCACCAAGCATGCAGTACGTTGCAAAATGATAGGGTCATAACCTCTTTTGATAAACTTTTTAACAAGTTTAATAAAGATAGTATGAAAGTGATCATGACCAAGAATCTTACGAGGTTTATAAATCACATCACCATAGAAGTCAGGTTGTGATAGTCTAAGGTCTGTTACTGCGATGTATACAGTGTTGTAAATACTAGCTCCATAAAATTAATCAGTTATATATGAATCAGTTCATAAGTTTATTGGACAGGTTATATGTTCTTTACGTTTAACATTGTCCATTATGGAAATAATTGCATGTATTGGTAGGATTATACACAAATGGACGAAGAATGTTCACGAATTTAAGGACTTTTCGCTTAAACATGTCTCAGCCTGCAGAACTAGTATACATTATTAATAATTAGATTGAAGTTTAATAAGTACGTTTTATTGATTGCCACATGGCACCTTTTATCAATTGCTTCACGAGACATTATTTCACTGGTGTATTTTCTATCAGAACAAACATATGAAGAAAGCATCACAAGAACAACGCGCCTCTTGAGACTACTCTTGCACTGGTGAACCACTGGTGAACCTGCAATAAGCAACCATCGAGAATACACATAATGCATCAGAAGAAGGGTATTTTATTTTAGTTGTATTGAGGAATTTGCAGTTCTTAGATTTGTTTGTGTCTGAATTTGTTTGCACTGCCTGGTACACATAGATTGACATCTCATCATAACAGCTTTTTTATAGTCTCGATCAATAAAGACTTCCTTATTAACATGTGATTTGTTTCGATTCGTGCCAGCCGGTGTTTTGATACCACATGCTGATATTGACATCAGTTACCATTTGATAAAAGATGATTATTATCTGATAAAGAAAGATAAAAATATCGGACAGAGAAAGCAGCATTCAAGGAGGACAGTCAACCACAAAACACAAAAACAAACACGCAAACAGACAAACGAGAAGGCAAAGTAATAAAAAATGCAAACGACATCACAAACACAATAGGGTTGACAATAGGGATACCGCCTTGGAACGGTCTTTGGCAACAAAGGCCATTGGGGGTTTAAACCGGTTCTAGGATGCACCAAACCTCACACTTACCCTACTGTCATCCCATTAAAACCAACTCGTTTTGATATTCCAAAAGGAAATATGGATGTTTTAATTACAACTTCTTTGCCCGGTTATAAATCATGTCAGTCAATTCGTGTTTGAGAACAAAACGCTTGCAACATCGTATTCGACATATGTCAGGAATTTCGATGAACGCACAATGGGCGCCAACATTGTTAAGATAAATATTCCGGCAATCTGGAGATATAAAATCAATCGTTATGAACGTAAAATTACAAATACATATCACTTATAATTGTATTTAGTTCTTTACAGTTTAATTCCCAGTTATCATTTATATCGCGATAAAAGTAGATATAAAAATTGAACAGGAACAGTAACATTCAAGGACGACAGTCAACCACAAACACACACAGAAACAAAGAACAACTATAAAAGGGAAAATAATCACAAACACAAAATGGTTGACAAAGTCGATGTTGTGGAATAGAATAGAATTATATCATTTCAGCCTCTTGAAGAAATGGTGTGTTTTCTTTCTTGTCGTGCTCTTAATGGTTTATTCTCTTACTGCTCTGGCTTCTGCCAAGTCAATGAGTACCTTCATTGTGGCTTTCTAGGCTATTGTTTTTTTTGTATTATATTTACACGAGCATATTTGTGTTTTACTTATATTGCCTATTGATGCTGCCTTGTTGGTTAGAGATTAGATCATGGCGGGGATTTCTTTATTTACACTGTCCTGTTTTAATGGTATGACAGTAGGGTAAGTGTGAGGTTTGGTGCACCCTAGAACCGGTTTAAACCCTCAGTGGCCTACTTTGCCACTGACCGTTCCAAGGCGGTAGCCCTATTGTCAACCCTTTTGTGTTTGTGATGTCCTTTGCATTTATTATAGCGTTTGCCTTCTTGTTTGTCTGTTTGCATGTTTGTTTCTGTGTTTTGTGGTTGACTGTCCTCCTTGAATGCTATTTTCCCTGTCCGATCTTTTTATATTTCTTGTCATGTTTATTTACTATTCAATTTGCTTATTTGATTTATATTTGGTACAGTGCGCAGCAACGATGCTACTGCGTTTGGTTACTGTGATTTAATTGGACTGTTTTTCTCCTTTTCCTGCCCATTACAGTTATAACTCCTCATTTGGTAACTTTCACATTAAATCCTTTAACATTTCTCATTTGCATTTAACGCGTTGGCATCAAATCCTTTAACATATTTCATTTACATAAACGCTTTAGCATCAACTTCTTTAAAATATCTCATTTATACAAAAGTTTTGGAATCAAATCCTTGAAAACTAGCTCATTTGCATAAAAGAAGACGTGTGAAGCAGTCTCGTGTGTATAAAAAAAAGGAAACAGTGATACTCAGTTCGCTTCATTTCAAAGTACGTTTGTGATCATTAATATAAAAAAAATCATTGAATAAATACTGTATTAATTTTATATTATTAATGTGCTTTTAATGGCCCAATTTATATCAAGAATGCGTGTGTTGCCCCTCCTGAAATTGTTTGACATCTTCATCGTCAATCGGCTTTAACGATGTCAAAATTGAAATAATGTCTCTGGTCATACATCATACTAATTATTTCTAAATGTTCAATAGAGAGATATTAGTCGAGAAAAGAAGCGACAGTCAGAATGGCTAACTTCATTGAGTTGTCGAGCTGAGTTATTTAGATAGAAATAATTATGATAGGAAATAACGGGTTATCAATATTCAATTATCCCCCAAATAGCCTTGTATGCAGTTAACAGCTCCGTCCGGTTATATGGTGAAAGATTCAATAGGTGACGTATCTTATACAGCAATATAAAACAAATCTGCGTCAAAGAGTATGCATGGTAAACAAATAAAAAAACGGCTCCAAAAGTATTAACTGATAACAGTGTTTTCGTAAACTTTCCCGTAATCCCTTTTTACGTGCTTTTTTTTTGACGGTAGTTAAGGCAGAAGTATTGGATTGAACTAAATTGTTCTTCATATAGAACGTTGATATATATATTGTCGCATGATGCTGATAATGTAAGATTAACAATCAGCTAAAATATATAAGGATCATGTTGTTTTTTGTTTGTTTCAAACGGTCGGATGCGTTGATCCGAATGATTGACTTATGTTCTCGCATTATTTCTACCTAGGTATACTTTGACATTATTACTGTATTAATAAGTTAATTACATTTAAAAAAATCCTCTACATGACTATATTTGAAGACTCTATATTATTTAATTTAAGGTCTAGGTAATAGATTTATCAAATGGTTACCACATATATATCGCTATACAGAACAAATAATAATTATGTAGTTAATTGGACTGGATCGACAGAAAAATATTCTGAGAGAGTTCCCCTTTTTGTGAGAAAAATAACTTGAAACGATCTGTGATGGCAACTTTATGTTGATCTATGGATTTAACTTGCCTTAAGTAGATGTAAAAGTCGAACAAGAAATGTAGCATTCAAGGACCACAGTCAAAGACGTATGTACATATTTTGTTTCCTAAATGTGATATGCAATCTCGAAATGGCTCTGTGAGTTGAGTATGTACATTTTGAAATGTTCCATCGTAAAACCGGACATGGAAAACATTGTGTATCCATTCTCTTACAATTCAGAGACGAAATACGATCCCCGTATCTGTCTATCACGAATTACAACAGAACAGTTCATCTGATTGGACTGACTTAAAGCCAAAGTTATGTTATTATTCCTGATACCAAACATTGCAGGAAGGAAATCAACATTCAGAAAGCATGATTTGTTCTCATAGAACAGTATTTCTATATGACATTATTAATACCTCATAACACCCACGGTGGATGAACTGATGCCGCTATGGAATGTTACGGGAAACTGCATCATTGTCTCTTAAGGGATAAACGGAAAATAAATAGAAGATGACATTATAGGCAAAATCAATAACGCCTAAGCTTGCAAATGGTCGAAATGTTCTTATCCGAATGATTGTCTTAGGTTCTAGCATTATTCAAACTTGTTATTTACATTAAAACTAGAATTGCGCTAGGTGAGCCTAAGTATAAAATTACATTATTGTTATGTACATTAATATAACTCTCAATCCGCTGTTTTTGAGCCTAAGTATACTACTAATAATAATTACAGTAACTAAGTTATTTACATAAAAACTTTTAATCCTCTGTATGTTTTGCTCATGAACATCCTGGCTTGGGTACGACCGTAAACACAGGATTGTATATAAGCAACCACACGCACGTTAAAGACAGACGATGCTAATATGTTAATTATGAAACAGTTGACAAATATTCGCAAACCTTATCACTAATTCCAATCAATAGAATAAAATCAAATCTGTGCAAGCAATTCCAAATACACAGTTTCAATATCGCACGACGTGTAAAGTAATGTACTATTACGCTATGTGGCATGAACACTGCGCTTGTGTATAAAACGGGTAGCGTGCAGGGCCAAATTTATTTATATTATACGTAGTTTGTATGTCAACTAAGGCTAAAATGCTCACATATCTTGTTTTCAAATAGTGGTTTCAATAATCGCATTAGAGCATCGGGTGATTTAATATAAATTTAAATGAAATATTTTAAACTAATACTCGACACAATGTCTGTATCATCTCTGCTAAGGTTGAAAATAAACAAATTGCGGCTATTAAGCTACAGAGTCTCTATATCAATCGATTTCTTCTTTGTAGGCCTGACCGTTCTAAGGCGGTAGCCCTATTGTCAACCCTTTTGTGTTTGTGATGTCGTTTGCATTTATTATTGCCTTTGCCTTCTTGTTTGTCTGTTTGCGTGTTTGTTTCTGTGTTTTGTGTTTGACTGTCCTCCTTGAATGCTACTTTTCCTGTCCGATCTTTTTATATTTCTTTGTCTTTATTTGTAACTTGATGTTCACCAGCTCATGTCGAAATCGAGTATTTTAAGCGAGCAACTATAACGCAGGACATCATTTATTGTATAGACATCGACCAGTGCACATCGTACCTGTACACAGGTAACATTATGAATTACAGAAGAATTTTGTTTGTCTCTTTCCGGGCTCGAACACACGACCTTCTGATTTCAAGTCAGGTGCTCTATCCACTGCGCTATAACATTTTTTGAGAAAATGGTTTACAAACTACTGTTTATTATGAGGCAAAATAACTTAACATATTTAAACACAACTCAAGATAAATCCGTAAATATATAGTCCATCTTGTCAGACGAGTAAATTAACATTGTCTGGTGTAATACTATATGGTATCAATATGAAACAAATATTCCGCCTCAAAAGAACCATATCTCGACGTGGGGGAAGAAAAGATCGTCCACCGCCATATGCATGCCATCTTCGGGATCCTTAAAAGTATTTACTATTGATTTTATGAATATTGAGTTCTGCTTAACCCGGTACTAGAGGGCGTGAGCGGTAGCTAGCATATTTCACTACCGTTCATGAACAGTCTCAATCAAACCGAGACTGCTATTTCGTATGTGTCGTGTTCGGCCGTTTCCAAAGGTCCACTATCATACTCTTTGGTATTTAGCGCTTGATGCGTTTATGTGTCCTTTAGTTATTATGTAAGGCCTATTTATTTATTAATGACCATAGTACATAACCGTGGTCTAGTGGTTAAACGTATGGCCATCAAAACTTAAAAGCGCAACGGCAGTTGTTCAAATCGCGTTCAGGGCAAGTAATTTTTTTCACATATATTCTGAAGCCGTATATTTATTGATGTTACCTGTACGAAGGCTAAATAAAAATGTGATATTTTACGCATCGATTTCTGCCTTATATACTGGATATTGGGGTGTTCGGTGATTTGAAACTACTTCACACGTGAGTCATTCATATTCATGAGTTATTACCAGTTACAATAGAGACTCTGTAGCTTTAAGTACGCTATTTAAGACTCTCCATTGATGTGTGTCATAAGGTTCGAACTACTCATACACTGGGGTCTGGTACTGTGATGTATACAGTGTTCTCAATGTTAGCTCCATACGATTAATCAATTATACATTAATCATTTCAAACGTTTATTGGACGCGTTACGTGTTGTTTACGTTTATCGTTGTTTATTATGGAAATAGTTGAGTTTATTTATAATATTCGCATGCCTGTAACAGTTATTGATACAAATGGACGAAGAATGCTCACAAATTTAAGGACTTTTCGCTTAAACATGTATAAGCCTGCAGAACTAGTATATTTTCATATTAATAATTAGACAGAGGTTAATAAATATGATTTATTGATTGCCACAGGGCACATTTTATCAATTGCTTCACGAAACGTTATTTCCCAGGTGTATGTTCTATCAGTACAATGAAGGAAATATCACAAAACAACAGGCTTTCCACTGGTCAACCTGCATTAAGTAGCCATTGAGGAAACATCAGTAGACGTGTAAATTAATTTAGTTGTATTGAGAAATTTGCATGTCTTAGATTTGTTTGTGTCTGAATGTGTTTGCACCGCCTGGTACACATAGATCATCATAAAAGCCTTTTTGTAATAACATGGCGCATACACTGATTAAGTCCGCTACAATTAAACGTGATCAGTTTCGATGACTGCTGGTCGGCGTTTGTAATATATATTCCCGTTACCATTTATAAAAAGATGATAAATATCTGATAAACATCTCTTTGATATTCCAAATGGAATACACAGATTGATTTCTCATCCTAAAAGCTTTTGTAACAATGCCTATTCTTGATGGCATGGATAGCTTAATTTCGTACCATTTAAACATGTCTGTTTCGATGCGTGTCGTTACAACATGTTGATATTTACACGTATTGCCATTTGACAAAAAATATAATATTTGAAGAATAACACATTTTATATTTCAAAAGGAACTCTGAATGTTTTAATTACTACCTCTATGCCCGTTAATCGGTGACGTAAGTTAGTTCGTTTTAAAGAACCAAAAGCTTGCAAACATACATATAAAATTCGAACAGGAAAGGTAGCATTCAAGGACGAAAGTCAACCACAAACACACACAGAAACAAAGAACAACTATATATAAAGAAGATAAAAGAAGGCAAGATAAGACATCACAAACAAACAAGGGTTGACAATAGGGCTACCTCCTTGGAACGGTCAGTGGCAAACAAGGCCGCTGAGGTTTCAACCCGGTTATAGGGTGCTTCAAACCTCACTCTTACCCTATTGTCGTCAAAATAAACGGGACAGTGTAAATAAAGATATCACCGCCAAGTTATAATCTGTAACAAACAAACAAGACAGCGTTAATAGGCAATATAAGCAAAACATATAAATGATCATGTATATATAATATAAAATACAAAAGCCTAGAAAGCAACATATAATATAAAAACAAAGCATAGAAAGCAACAAATAATACAAAACCAAAAGCCTTGAAAGCAATATATAATATAAAAAACAAAAGCCTAGAAAGTCAAGCCGCCTTTGCCAAATGTCCGGAACTTCAATAAACGTATAATGGGTGCCAACATCGTTAAGCTAAATATGGCGGCCTTTTTTGCAGCTACCATTTCATGATAATTACTGCACATCTTTAGAACAAATGTGCACCAACCTTTTTTTGTGGGCGTATATAACTGTTTTGTGGGCGTATATTACTGTTTTGTGGGCGTATATTACTGAGCGTTTATTATGATTAGAGCGATTTATGTCTTATCGGCTTCTTTTCAGAATACTGTTCAGCCCCAGAAAACTGAATAAAACACGCACCTGTGTTGTTTTACTACAGGACTAGTGCATTGTAAACTTGTCTTCACCACCCTTTCTGTTGTTTTTTGTCTCTTTCATTGTAGTTTCAAGTCCTTGTTTGCAGTACATTGCGTTCGGACGCTGTGGTTTCTATAGGACCCTATATATCATTTTGGTTAACTGTCGATTGGTATTATCTGCTTATTTGGGACTACAATTATCTAAAATAAATGTGTTTCTTAAACATTTTACAGTACATTTGTTCGGTTATTATTATACAATATCTGATTCAGTTATTATAGTTATAATAACAAATCATTATTGCAATATTTCAAAATTACGGATTAAAATATCACGAGATTTCAGTTCTTGTTTATTTCGATCTTCGGGGCATAGCATTTTGTTAGATACTCGGACCATAAGCCGCATGACATGGGGGTGTAATACGTATAAAGGTCGCTATGTCCACCGCCATATGCATGCCATCTTCGGGATGGTTAAAATGCTGTACTACTGAATTCATGAATATTGAGTTCTGCTCAACCCGGGGCAAGGAGGCGTGAGCGGTAATAAGCATAAATTCATTCATAAATAGTCTCAATCAAACCGAGACTGCAATATTTCGTATGTATCGTGTTCGGCCGTTTCCAAAGGTCCACTTTAATACTCTCTCAATAGTATGATTTTTCAGTATTTTTGTTTTGACACACACAATATTTGCGATAAATGGCAGCCTCGTGAGGAAGCAGAAGCAGACAATTGTGGAATAGAACATTCCGTCAGATATTGAATTGTATCATTTAAGGCTCTTCAAGAAAACGGGCCTGTCTTTATGTATGGTATTGTATTGTCATGTTTATTAACTCTTTTACTTATCATTTGATTTAGTCGATCTTACAGTGCAGACCTACGATGCTATTGTGTTTGGGTCCTGTGGTGTGTTGTACAGTGCAGACCTACGGTGCTATTGTGTTTGGGTCCTTTGGTTTGTTGTACAGTGCAGACCTACGGTGCTATTGTGTTTGGGTCCTGTGGTTTGCTGTACAGTGCAGATCTACGGTGCTATTGTGTTTGTGTCCTGTGGTTTGTTGTACAGTGCAGACCTACGGTGCTATTGTGTTTGCATCCTGTGGTTTGTTGTACAGTGCAGACCTACGGTGCTATTGTGTTTGCGTCCTGTTGTTTGTTGTACAGTGAAGACCTACGGTGCTATTGTGTTTGCGTCCTGTGGTTTGTTGTACAGTGCAGACCTACGGTGCTATTGTGTTTGCGTCCTGTGGTTTGTTGTACAGTGCAGACCTACGGTGCTATTGTGTTTGCGTCCTGTTGTTTGTTGTACAGTGAAGACCTACGGTGCTATTGTGTTTGCGTCCTGTTGTTTGTTGTACAGTGAAGACCTACGGTGCTATTGTGTTTGCGTCCTGTGGTTTGTTGTACAGTGAAGACCTACGGTGCTATTGTGTTTGCGTCCTGTGGTTTGTTGTACAGTGAAGACCTACGGTGCTATTGTGTTTGCGTCCTGTGGTTTGTTGTACAGTGAAGACCTACGGTGCTATTGTGTTTGCGTCCTGTGGTTTGTTGTACAGTGAAGACCTACGGTGCTATTGTGTTTGCGTCCTGTGGTTTGTTGTACAGTGAAGACCTACGGTGCTATTGTGTTTGCGTCCTGTGGTTTGTTGTACAGTGAAGACCTACGGTGCTATTGTGTTTGCGTCCTGTGGTTTGTTGTACAGTGAAGACCTACGGTGCTATCGTGTTTGCGTCCTGTGGTTTGTTGTACAGTGAAGACCTACGGTGCTATCGTGTTTGCGTCCTGTGGTTTGTTGTACAGTGAAGACCTACGGTGCTATTGTTTTTGCGTCCTGTGGTTTGTTGTACAGTGAAGACCTACGGTGCTATTGCGTTCGGGTACTGCGGTTTATATAGCTCGTATTTTTTCTCCTGTTAACTGCTCATTACCATGATTACAGTTTTAACTTGTATTTGGTAGCTTTGGCATAAAATCCTTTAAAATTTCTTATTGGCAGGACGTTTTGATGTCTTTATCTTTTAAAATACTTCATTTGCATAAAAGTTTTGGCATCAAATCCTCTAAACTAGCTCATTTGCATAAAAGAAGACGCGTGCAGCTGTATATTGTGTAGAAGGACACAGTGATACTCAGTTACAAAAAATAAACAAATTCAGAATTACTTAACTTTATTGAGTTTCTAGTTAATGTTCTTTAGAATACATATTATTAATCTGCGTCAAAGAGTACACATTTAGTATAATATTTGGTAAATAAATAAAAAACGGCTCCAGAAGTATTAAGTGTTTTGTAAACTTTACCGCAATCCCGTTTTTTTTACGGCAGTTGCGTACGGAATCCTGTTAGGGCCATCGCGATCTCGCTTTTTCAATTTCGCGAGATTGCGAGATTGCGAAATAAATTTCGCATTCTCGTCCTATTCTACCTTAAAAAAAACGCGAAGTTTGCAAGCCAAACATCGTGCAAACCTCGCGATTTTATCACGTTTTCATTTGGACGAGATTGCGAGAATGCGAAATAAATCTCGCATTCTCGCCGTATTTTACAATGAAAAAAACCGCGAGATTTGCAATCAAACTTCGTGCAAACCTCGCGATTTTATATCGGCATATTGTACAATGAAAAAAATGCGAGGATTGCAAATCAAACGTCGTGCAAACCTCGCGATTTTATTTTTATTAGATTACGAGAATAAGAAATATGTTTTCTTGTTTTTGCCCTCTGGTACATCGAAGAAAAAAACGCGAGGTTTGCTAACCCAAACTTCGCGTAATTCTCGCATTTTTTTCATCGTACAATAGGCCGATATAAAAGCGCGAGGATTGCACGAAGTTTGATTTGCTAATCTCGAGTTTTTTTCATTGTAGAATACGGCAAGAATGCGAGATTTATTTCGCATTCTCGCGATCTCGTCCAAATGAAAACGTGATAAAATCGCGAGGTTTGCACGAAGTTTGGCTTGCAAATCTCGCGTTTTTTTCAATGTAGAATAGGACGAGAATGCGAAATTTATTTTGCAATCTCGCAATCTCGCGAAATTGAAAACGCGAGATCGCGATGGCCCTAACAGGATTCCGTAGTTGCGCCTGAAGTTAAACGTTTGTAGATATTTGTAATGATGCAGGAACGAGAATAAGTAGTAGCAATAAATCGAGTTTATAAGTTTGATTTTGAAATTTACGAATCCAGTCTAAATTTGAGAGATTGTTTTGCTTTTATTCTATGATAATGTTTAAGGACACATTTCCCAACGCTACTTGGTCATTGAGAAAGCATGGGAAGCTTGAATATTTACAACCAGCACGCTTCATGGCTGATCAACTCAGGTATATAAATTGAGGCCCGCTCTTAGAGTTTTATTTGTATAGCATTGCTATATTGAGGGTAAGAATAGCTTATATTGAGTGTGAGAACAACACTTTTTAATTTACTTTTATGAAGAAATATATGTTCATAATTTAGCTTTTGAATACAAAACTTATCTGGTATTTCTTAATTGTTTTTAGACCAAAAATCCGAGCACAACACAATAAATATACAACATTCTTTAATGTGTTATTATGTGTACTGGTCACAAATGCTTTATTGGGTGGGCCTCATAATCTGAAAATTGAATATCATACTTTGTAATTTACTTTAATGAAGAAATATATGTTCATAATTTAGCTTTTGAATACAAAACTTATCTGATATTTCTTAATTGTTTTAAGACCAAAAATCAGAGCACAACACAATAAATATACAACATTCTTTAACGTGTTATTATGAGTGTCTTCGATCACGAACCATAGTAGCCGTAGTTTAACTATGGTCAGATCGAATACGCAATGGTTTAACCAGAATGACGTCATCAATCTACTATAGTTCAACTCACGGCAAGGGGATGGTTGCTCTGGTTCAAACATGGCGGACAAAAATAAACTTTCACAAATTTGAAACTAACTTTGTTGTATCTTCGGCATTTATAGACATTTGACTTGAATTATAAATGTGTTATTTGTATGTAGTCAGTTACTCGATACATATATACAATTGCAACAACAATTAACTGTTTACAGCGAATTATTTGAGTAATTGCGTTGCCGGTGTCAAGGTAAAAAACGTATGGTTTAAATGCACCATGTATCGGCATAGTCTAAAACCTGGGATGGAATGGAATTGGAATGGAATGAGCCTTTGATTCCAATCGCATTCCATTCCATTCTAGTCTAAAGTTCCCATTCCATAATTTAGTCTGTGGCACATGTACTGAGTATATAGGATACAATATGGAATGAATCTGGGAGAAAATTGGAATGAAAAACTGTGAAATATGCTTATTTTACCATATAAGGCTATCAGGAAAGCATGGGAACACAATGTAATATGTGACATGTTCTAACCTATTGGTATTATAACCTCTAACCACACACACACAGACTGGCATACGCAGACTATCACACACACACACACACACACACACAAACACGCGCACACACACACACACACACATTGACATAATTATGTACATGGCAGACACATGTACGCAAACTAACTAAGACAGTGCACAATATCATAGCATTGTAGTGTAGTAGGACTCAATTAGGGTGTTACTACTGTCTCGCCGCAGAGCGATAGCGGTAGGTATCGCTTTACAGTCAATCATTCTCGAGTTCAAACCCCGCTGAGTGTACTAGTTTGTCCTCGTCCGTTTACAGTAGTATGGTCGGTGGAATTGCCTTTGATGAATGCATAGCATTAAATCTTTTTATTCAATACAGACAAAGGGGTGGAGCTTTACCATTCTATAACGTCCGATAAATTAATGGTAGTTAAAGTAAGGACAGCACCATACTAAACAAAAATAAATAGAGTCTGTCACAGCTTGTTAGTGCCTAACCAAGTTCTTTTTCTCTGTTTAGCGTCATTGGGCTGGTAAGTTTTGAATTTCTGGACCAAAAAACAAAAACATTTTTGACATTTATATAGCAACCATCGGAAACGTATTTCCACGTCGACGACAACGCAAAACAAGTTATAAAATGACTAGGGAAATGAACAACTTAATCAACTACATCAACTCCTAATAGGAATAAACAAAAATCTGACTACGTGAGTATCATTATAACTTGTTTTGTTGTTTGAATATGGTGTCGGTTGAAAAACGTCCAAATAATGATGAAAAATACAGCTGTTTTTTACGATGGCCCATTTGGCTCACATTTACTTCACTTCCATTTCTTGACTTCCGAATTCCGCATTTATAAGTAGGTAGTAAGTATGAAGTACGAGTAAAAGACTACTACTACTACTACTTCTTCTACTATATCTACAACTACTACTACTACTACTACTACTACTACTACTATACTACCACTACCACTACCACAACCACAATAATAGTAATGATAATGATAATGATAATGAAAATAATAATAATAATAATGATAATAATAATAGTATTAATAATAATGTATGCGTGCACGTGCATGTATTTGTTTTGTGAAATCACAGTGTTAAAGATGCAGCTACTTCTCGCATTTTTTATTTAATAATCGTGTAATATAAAGATGTATTAATATTGCCAGTGACCACGAATGTTGTATTTTTTATAATATAAAATCCATAACCTTAAATTAAATTCTTTATATAGAGAATCTTTACATGAGTTCTCATTCATTATAGCGGAGGTGCGTAACTAAAATTTGGAAACAGCTACGCGCTGGAGAGGGTAATGCCATAGCCTCATAGACAATGAAAAAGACAACACACACACACACTGTCAAAAGGACGTTTGTTATTTCATGTTTGCATCAATAGTAAGTGTATTTTTGACAATCTTATATTTTATATAGAATTGAATGTTGTTTTAAGGGCTCATCAACACAGTATAGGTTATTTAGAGCCGCCCCAGAGAGAGGGGAAGGATACATAGGAATCCGGGAACCTGCCCTACTCTTATTATCGAATAGATTCCTATGGTTCTTTAACGTGCTCGGAGGATAGACCGATACACGGGACCGCCCGGTTTACGTCCCCATCCGACGGACGAGGCCAAGGGAAAGTGTCTTGCCCAAGAACACACCGACGGAACTCAGTGGAACCACGGAGGATTGAACCCGGGGCCTCCGGTTACAAATCCGCCGCGCTACCGACTGCGTCCTTATAATTTATATTGAAGTTTAAAGTGTGCCAAGGATCAACAGATACTCAAGCTGGAGTTTGTGTATATTTATGGGATATAATAGTATCTACGTTTACAAAAGATCAACAGGGATATTCAGATTTTATCACATAACTTACGGTGTGGGATTGCAAATAAGCCTAGTATGCGCTGTCAAAAAATATCGATAATGACTATGATCCAATTCCCACGTTTTTTGTCGGTTTTGCGTGTTAAAACGACAGGCAAAATGCAATAAAAGTCGATATGTGTGTTATGTGATAAATAGAATCTAACATTCGTTCTCATTCATTATTGAATTTATTAAACGAGTTGGCAAAATGATATAATATCATTTTTGCTAACGAGTTTAATAAATTCAATAATGAATGAGAACGAATGTTAGATTCTATTTATCACATAACACACATATCGACTTTTATTGCATTTTGCCTGTCGTTTTAACACGCAAAACCGACAAAAACCGTGGGAATTGGATCATAGTCATTATCGATATTTTTTGACAGCGCATACTAGGCTTATTTGCACTCCCACACCGTAAGTTATGTGATAAAATCTGAATATCCCTGTTGATCTTTTGTAAACGTAGATACTATTATATCCCATAAATATACACAAACTCCAGCTTGAGTATCTGTTGATCCTTGGCACACTATAAACTTCAATATAAATTATAAGGACGCAGTCGGTAGCGCGGCGGATTTGTAACCGGAGGCCCCGGGTTCAATCCTCCGTGGTTCCACTGAGTTCCGTCGGTGTGTTCTTGGGCAAGACACTTTCCCTTGGCCTCGTCCGTCGGATGGGGACGTAAACCGGGCGGTCCCGTGTATCGGTCTATCCTCCGAGCACGTTAAAGAACCATAGGAATCTATTCGATAATAAGAGTAGGGCAGGTTCCCGGATTCCTATGTATCCTTCCCCTCTCTCTGGGGCGGCTCTAAATAACCTATACTGTGTTGATGAGCCCTTAAAACAACATTCAATTCTATATAAAATATAAGATTGTCAAAAATACACTTACTATTGATGCAAACATGAAATAACAAACGTCCTTTTGACAGTGTGTGTGTGTTTTGTCTTTTTCATTGTCTATGAGGCTATGGCATTACCCTCTCCAGCGCGTAGCTGGGTCCAAATTTTAGTTACGCGCCTCCGCTAGGTGGGTCCGGGGGCATTTTTTTTGCCAGACGATCATAGATGAGTTTTGGCGTATATTACATAGTAATTTTAAGCTTATTTTGACCGCTATTTTAATACACATTGAAATCAGAAGACAAAATTAAATTAGGTATGGCATACGGAACTTTAATACAACTCACCCCTCCCACCCAATCCCCTTCAGTTTTTATTGCGTTTTTCGCATTTGTTTCGATTTTTATTTTTTCGGACATTGACAAATAATTGTACGCACGTGCGTAGGTGCGTAAGCCCAGCTACGCACCTGCTCTCTTAAAATCTAATTGGTACGAATAAATTGTAATCTTATATCCGAAAGTTAAAACGAGGATCCAGGATTTTACCTCGATGGGGAGCAGAAGTTTTCACAATAACAAGAAAACTACAACACATGTTTTTTTTTCGATTTTTTTCAGGATGGTGTATCTAGGGGGTGTCCAGGGGGAGGTCCAGAGGCGGTCCAAACTTTACAAACCTTAATATTTTGTAATTTAAAAAAATCTCAGTCCTGCCCTTCGCACGGGCTTCCATCTGGATCCGCTAGTGATCCACTCTGAATTTATACTCCAACCTGGATCCGCTAGTGATATACACCACCCACACACATAACAATGAAATATTTCTTGACTTCTGAATTCCGAATTCCGCATTCCGCATTCCGAATTCCGCATTCCATAATAATGTTGTTTTTTTCATGTTTGCACTAATACTAAATAAGAGTATTTTTGCAAATCTTATATTTTATATTGAAGTTTATAGTGTGTATATACAAAGGATTAACAGATACTCTCCCCGTGTGGTTGCCGGGGTAGAATACAACCACTGCAAATCCCGCTAGAGGCAGAGGGGTAGGATCATTTTGTCATTTTTTATCATGCTCATTCAAGGTCTTTATCATGACACCGCGTATGCAGACGTGGAAACGTGGCTCCATCGTAAATGGAGTGTTTACTATAGAATTTGCAGCAACTCTGCAGTTCTTCAGATTAGAAGGTTCGAGGCCCATTCTCCGTATTTTAACTTGATGTAAATGGAGGATGAGCCTGGCATGTTCATCCCTGTTAGGCGCCATATAACCTTTCAAGTGTTGGTGCGCCGTAAAAACCCAATTCAGTTAACAGATACTCGAGTAAGAGTTTGTGTATATTTATAGGGTATAAGAGTAGGAGTTTGTGTATATTTATAGGGTATAAGAGTAGGAGTTTGTGTATATTTATAGGGTATAACAGTATATACGTTTATGGTGTATTTATACAAAGGATACACGGATAATCAGGTTATAGGGAATTTAATTTAAAATATGTGGTTTATATAAAAATACAACAATCGTGGTCACTGGCAATTATATTACATTATTATTAAATATAAAATGTGAGAAGTAACTGCATCTTTAACAGTAACATTGTGATTTCACAACACACATACATGCACATGCACGCATAAATTATTATTATGATTATTATTATTATTATTATTATTATTATGGTCTAACTCTAGCAAACAATAAACAATGTCTCTTTTTCTTATCAATTTGACTGGTCATTTATGCCTATAAACTATATTATTATTATTATCTTACTACCTACTTCTACTTCGGAATGCGGAATTAGGAAAGCAGAATTCGGAATGCGGAATTCGGAATTCTGAATGCGGAGTTGGGAATGCGGAATGCGGAAGTCAAGAAATAGAAGTGAAATAAAAGTAAGCCAAATGGGCCATCGTACTTTTTTCCTCTCGACTCTTCGTTTCTTTTTTCTTGCCTGGTAGGTAGGTTTCGAGAAAGCAACGTTTTTTTTTCAGTATATTTGTTTTGAAGTATGACTGCATCAGCCAGAGGAGAAATGTTTATTTACAGTAAATTTTTTATTTGTTATGCAGGATGACTCTTTTAACCTGAGGAAAAATGTTTGTTTTCATTAGATGTGTTATGTAGGATGACCCGCTAAAGATAGAAAAAAAACGGTATGGCCTTATTTAAAAAACCTCGATGGGCTTAGCCCATCTCGGTGTTGTATGAAAGTCAGTTGGTAACCAACTCGCTGAGATTAGACACTATATATTACATATTTGTTCACGTGCCTGTATTCAATTGGTAACCAACTCGCTGAGACTAGACACTATATATTACATATTTGTTCACGTGCCTGTAATCAGTTGGTAACCAACTCGCTTAGACTAGACTCTATATATCACACATTTGTTCATGTACCTGCATTTATTCTAGTTTCAGTTGTTAATAACACATTCCAGGTTTCACACTATGCCGCGTGAAACTATGGTTTAACAAGAGTAAGTTCGCATTACTCCTTTACTAGACATTCGCAGATCAACGACCATAGTTAAACTATAGTAAGTGATCGAAGTCCCTCTATATGTACTGGTCACAAATGCTTTATTGGGTAGGCCTCATAATCGGATTCAAAATTGAATATCACACTTTGCTCATGAAATTTCATGGCTAACAGTGATTTACAGTTACCTATAGACATTCTACAACCCCAACCCCTACCCCACACACCCCACTCACCCGAAATACAATAGGCTCGAAATATGTCCTTAACGATAATATAAGCTCCTTAATCAGCTAAAAATAATATGAAAAGAGAAATTTGAAATCGCCAATCAGGATAAATATTTAAAAAAAAAAAGGTGCAGTCTCGGTTTGATTGAGACTGTTCATGAACGGTGGTGGTAAAATGCTAGCTACGGTTCACGCCCTCTGTTCCCGGGTTGAGCAGACTTAATATTTAAATGGCAATAAAACATACATGGATCCTGTTGGGGTTTTTGTTTGTTTTTTCTTTCTTTGTTTTTAAACAACACGATGTTGTGTTTAAAATGTCTTGATTGTTTTTTGTGAAGGAAGTTAAACAATTGTTTTTTTAAATATCGAACAAGGTAACGTATTTATTTATATATGACCCATGCACTCTTAATTAGTTTTCTTTCCAACTAGTTATAGATATATCATTGATATTCTCTTGTTTTAATGTGTAGTGAAAATTAACATGTCGCCAGTTGTCAATCATTTATCCATTTCAACCAATCAAACGAGAACGATATCTCCGACAAACAACAGCACGTGTATAAAGCACGTGCAACTATGTTATATAAACTGTTTGTCAATATACTCCGACATCAACAATAGGGCGGAGATATCTAAGTACTGGCGACATGTCAATTATACCTTAGTGTAGTGACCTTTCTCTTTGCATGAACTGCACGAGACGAAGTCGAGTGTGGTTGAAGCAAAACACCAACCTATAGAAAAACCAGGAGCATAATTATACTTACTTTTCTCATGCATTTTGGCAAGTGTGATGATTTTCATGCAAAATTGACGATTGGTATGTACGGTTATATTATGAGGCCTCGACGAGCAATCTTAAATCCGATTTCTTAATTATTTCTAAATTGTATGTGTGACAATATCAGCATGATTTAGTTTCAAGATTTTTAGAACAAGTAGTATTGCTTTTGGTTAAGTTTAAAGACAACTTACATTATATATCGAAACATAAATGAACACATTTTGCAATTATAAGAAACATTGCAGATTGTAGTCTTACATACAATTATGTCAGGGCCTCAAACAATATTTTCCACAGTAGAGGATTAACATGTTTGTTATTGTCTCTAGTCGTAAAATGTCCGTGATCTTTTTATCACGGTGTCATGGCTTTAATGCAAAGAGAAAGGTCACAAACTATGGTATAATTTACGCTACACATGAAAACACGAGAATATCTATGATATATCTGTTTTAACCTATTGCATAAAAAAATCATAAGCATGGTATATCAAAGATGACCTGAAAATTATACCGTAGTAAACCATGGTATAATTTTGGGTTATTGTGAAATGCGTAATGCAATTTATAAAGCAACTGCATAGCAGCTATGGGTTAATTACTTTTTAGTATAAACAAGTCTAAATCCAAAAAGCAGTAGATCGCGCATTTCCAGTTTTCAATGACTCCTTAAGTTCCCTTTGAAATATTTGTGTACCCTTGTCTGCAGCATTTGATATGTATTTTAAACATAAAACATATATACTTTAAAAGCGCATGATGCCTTCTATGTAATAGCAAAAATGTCAAGCTTCGAACATCAAACTTGCCTCACAGTAAATATGGCACGTCCACCGCCATATGAATGCCATCTTCGGGATGGTTAAAATTCTGTACTATTGATTTTATTAATATTGCGTTCTGCTCAACCCGGGGCTATGGGTCGTGAACGGTAGCAAGCATATTTCACTACCGTTCATGAACAGTCTCAATCAAACCGAGACTGCATTATTTCGTAATTATCGTGTTCGGCCGTTTCCAAAGGTTCACTATCATACTCTTTTATCGTCATTTATCGGAGTTTGTACAACAATTTCCTATTTCAAAATGACTGATGGTATGCTGAACTGCATCTTTAGACATCACGCTAACTTGGCTCCGTTTTATATAGACTCAAACACCTTTTGAACAAAAACAACCCCTATTGTCAACCTTTGTATGTTTGTGTTGTCGCAAATTTTGCTTTTAAATGCATGGATGTCTTTGGATAGCGGAGTTCTGTGAATGCTACATTTCCTGTTCGACCTTTCATATGAGTATTACCGGAAATGAGATATGATCTTACCTTACAATCGTAAAGAGATCGAGAAATCATGGTCAGTCAAGACTGCTCCACTGCGCATTGAGAACAGTGTGCTTGAAAGCACTCGCTTTATCGACATCAACTAGAATTCTAAAACGTTTTGCCGTCATGATGTGTCTCATTGTCTAATGGAGAGTTCACCGTCCGTTCAATGATTTTCTGGTTCAAACACGTTTGGCATTGACTTTTGAACACTATATTTTACTAGTATAATATGTCTAGTACATTTGTTTTCATTATTTCCATTCTTTGTTTGATATTTTAACCTATTTCGTTGTACAAATGTGTAGAAATGCTTTCATGATTGTTTATAATGCTTTCAAATGGAAGGCATTCGTAGACACCCATTACAATCATTTGTTTGCAATTCGTCAGGGCCAGAGCATCTCGGATGGGAGGTGTTTATATAAACGTTTTCTTTACTTTGTTTTTTAACATTTTACTTACTCTAACCCTTACCTAACCCTAAACATAATCCTGACTCTGACACGTGCCATAAAAACTGACTGTAATCCGTGTCGACGAACGTTTTCGGCTTTCACGGAACACGGACTTTCGGTAGTCATGTCACATGTCAATTGTTTTCGCTTCTCCACTACTATATATCAGCGTTTTTTAAAACGTATTTCAGAGTTAGTTAAATAGTGCCTATTTAATATTGAATTTATTAAACAAGTTGGATAAAATTATATGATGCGAGGCTGTGTTTTATCCAGCGTGTTTAATAAATAATAAATATTAAAGAGTCACGAATGTAAGATTCTTTTATCACATAACTAAACAAAAATCCTTATAGGCAACATGTATTAGTGTAGCCGCCTCTATATAACGTCGTCGTACGATGACGTCATATGTTGGTATGATGACGTCGAATGTTGCCTCGCTCTTCTCTGTACAACTCCGAACAACGGAACTACCTCGTCGATTTCCGTAATCCGGTATTTTAACGGTCACGAAAATCGACGAGACAAAACAGCTAGAAATCATAATCGTTCACCCATAGAAATATAACCTTATAGTTCACACAAACTGGTTGGTAAGTGTTTTTTACTCATTTGCAGACGTTATGTTGTAAACAAATACACGTGCAATATGTGTATCTCTAATGACGATTGTTGGAAGCAAACACAAAAAGAAAAGAAAAAAAGAAAGTAACAGAATCGGTTTGATTGTCTTTTCCCGAGAGGTAATATATGACAAAGTATGAAAAGAGAAATGAAGTCGACAAGATGATATAATTAATGTGTGTTCAAACAATACCACATTGTATTGATTTAGTGAAAAGGTAGGAACATATGTTTTATATTGACATGACGTCATACATGTCATATGCAACATATTGATACAACTTACAATTGACACAACTATAGTAAATAACCGCATATGTAGCTTAGTTGACACAATTATAGTAAATAACTGCATACGTAGCTTAGTTGACAAAATTATAGTGAATAACCGCATACTTAGCTTAGTTGACGCAATTATTGTGAATAACCGCATACGTAGCTCAGTTGACACAATTATAGTGAATAACTGCATACTTAGCTTAGTTGACACAATTATAGTGAATAACCGCATATGTAGCTTAGTTGACACAATTATAGTAAATAACTGCATACGGGTCTGTCTTTATGTATTGTATTGTTTTGTCATGTTTATTAACTCTTTTACTTATCATTTGATTTCGTTGATGGAACAGTGCAGACCTACGGTGCTATTGTGTTTGGGTCCTGCAGTTTGTTGTACAGTGAAGACCTACGGTGCTATTGTGTTTGCGTCCTGTGGTTTGTTGTACAGTGCAGACGTACGGTGCTATTGCGTTCGGGTACTGCGGTTTATATAGCTCGTTTTTTTCTCCTGTTAACTGCTCATTACAGTTATAACTTTGTATGTGGTAGCTTTGGCATAAAATCCTTTAAAATTTCTTATTGGCAGGACGCTTTGATGTCAAATCTTTTAAAATATTTCATTTGCATAACAGTTTTGGCATCAAATCCTCTAAACTAGCTCATTTGCATAAAAGAAGACGCGTGCAGCTGTCTCATGTGTAGCAGAAAAAGGACACCGTGATACTCAGTTAGAAATGAAAAGAAACAAATTCAAAATTACTTAACTTTATTGAGTTTCTGAGTTAATGTTCTTTAGAATACATATTACTAATCTTCGTCAAAGAGTACACATTTAGTATAACATTTGGTAAATAAATAAAAAACGGCTCCAGAAGTATTAAGTGTTTTGTAAACTTTACCGCAATCCCGTTTTACGTGCAGTATTTTTACGGCAGTTGTGCCTGAAGTTAAACGTTTGTAGATATTTGTAATGATGCAGGAACGAGAATAAGTAGTAGCAATAAATCGAGTTTATAAGTTTGATTTTGAAATTTACGAATCCAGTCTAAATTTGAGAGATTGTTTTGCTTTTATTCTATGATAATGTTTAAAGACACATTTCCCAACGCTACTTGGTCATTGAAAAATCGTGGTAAGCTTGAATATTTACAGCCAGCACGCTTCATGGCTGATCAACTCAGGTATATAAATTGAGGCCCGCTCTTAGAGTTTTATTTGTATAGCATTGCTATATTGAGGGTAAAAATGGCTTATATTGAGGGTAAGAACAACACTTTTTAATTTACTTTTATGAAGACATATATGTTCATAATTTAGCTTTTGAATACAAAAGTTATCTGGTATTTCTAAATTGTTTTTCGACCAAAAATCCGAGCACAACACAATAAATATACAACATTCTTTAATGTGTTATTCTGTGTACTGGTCACAACTGCTTTATTGGGTGGGCCTCATAATCTGAAAATTGAATATCATACTTTGTAATTTACTTTAATGAAGAAATATATGTTCATAATTTAGCTTTTGAATACAAAACTTATCTGATATTTCTTAATTGTTTTTAGACCGAAAATCATAGCACAACGCAATAAATATACAACATTCTTTAATGTGTTATTATGTGTACTGGTCACAAATGCTTTATTGGGTAGGCCTCATAATCGGATTCAAAATTGAATATCACTCCTTGCTCATGAAATTGCATGGCTAACAGTGATTTACAGTTACCTATAGACATTCTACACCCCCTCCGCCACCCTCACCCCACATACCCCACTCACCCCAAATACAATAGGCTCGAAATATGTCCTTAACGATAATATAAGCTTGTTAATCAGCTGAAAAGAATATAAAAAGAGAAATTTGAAATCGCCAATCAGGATAAATATTTTTAAAAAAAAGGTGCAGTCTCGGTTTGATTGAGTGGTGGTAAAATGCTAGCTACGGTTCACGCCCTCTGTTCCCGGGTTGAGCAGACTTAATATTTAAATGGCAATAAAACATACATGGATTCTTTTGGGGGTTTTTGTTTGTTTTTTCTTTCTTTGTTTTTAAACAACACGATGTTGTGTTTAAAATGTCTTGATTGTTTTTTGTGAAGTTAAACAATTGTTTTTTAAATATCGAACAAGGTAACGTATTTATTGATATATGACCCATGCACTCTTAATTAGTTTTCTTTCCAACTAGTTATAGATATATCATTGATATTCTCGTGTTTTAATGTGTAGTGAAAATTAACATGTCGCCATTTGTCAATCATTTATCCATTTCAACCAATCAAACGAGAACGATATCTCCGACAAACAACAGCACGTGTATAAAGCACGTGCAACAATGTTATATAAACTGTTTGTCAATATACTCCGACATCAACAATAGGGCGGAGATATCTAAGTACTGGCGACATGTCAATTATACCTTAGTGTAGTGACCTTTCTCTTTGCATTAACTGCACGAGACGAAGTCGAGTGTGGTTAAATACATCACACCAGAATCAAAAGATCACGGACATTTTACAGCTGGAGACGATCACAAACTTGTTAATCCTCTACTGTGGAAAATATTTTTTGAGGCCCTGACATAATTTTATATAAGACTACAATGTGCAATGTTTCTTACAAATGCTAAATGTTCATTTTACTGTTTGGAATAGAAACATTAAAATATGGCAGATTAAAAAGGTAAAATCTGAAAATTCAATACTAAAAATATTGAAATTAAATCATGTTGGTACTGTTACACATACAATTTTAGAAATAATTAAATCGGTTTAAAATTGTTTGTCGGGGCCTCATAATATAACGGTACATACCAATCTCCAATTTTGCATGAACTTCTCGTACTTCTCACAATGCATGAACTTCTCGTACTTCTCACAATGCATGAACTTCTCGTACTTCTCACAATGCATGAAAACAACAATCAGAATTATGCCCCCACTATTTCTATAGGGTGGATTAGGCTGGTGGGATGTCTTTAAAGCAAAACACCAACCTATAGAAAAACCAGGAGCAATATTATACTTACTTTTCTCATGCATTTTGGCAAGTGTGATGATTTTCATGCAAAATTGAAGATTGGTATGTACGGTTATATTATGAGGCCTCGACGAGCAATCTTAAATCCGATTTCTTAATTATTTCTAAATGGTATGTGTGACAATACCAGCATGATTTAGTTTCAAGATTTTTAGAACAAATAGTATTGATGTTGGTTAAATTTAAAGACAACATACATTATATATCGAAAAATAAATGAACACATTTTGCAATTATAAGAAACACTGCACATTGTAGTCTTACATACAGTTATGTCAGGGCCGCAAACAATATTTTCCACAGAAGAGGATTAACATGTTTGTTATCGTCTCTAGTCGTAAAATGTCCGTGATCTTTTCATCACGGTGTCATGTCTTTAATGCAAAGAGAAAGGTCACCAACTATGGTATAATTTACGCTACACATGAAAACACGAGAATATCTATGATATATCTGTTTTAACCTATTGCATAAAAAAAATCATAGATGACCAGAAAATTATACCGCAGTAAACCATGATATAATTTTGGGTTACTGTGAAATAGTCCGTAATGCAATTTATATAGCAACTGCATAGCAGCTATAGGTTAATTACTTTTATAGTATAAACAAGTTTAAATCCAAAAAGCAGTAAATCGCGCATTTCCAGTTTTCAATGACTCCTTAAGTTCCCTTTGAAATATTTGTGTACCCTTGTCTGCAGCATTTGATATGTATTTTAAACATAAAACATGTATACTTTAAAAGCGCATGATGCCTTCTATGTAATAGCAAAAATGTCAAGCTTCGAACATCAAACTTGCCTCACAGTAAATATGGCACGTCTACCGCCATATGAATGCCATCTTCGGGATGGTTAAAATTCTGTACTATTGATTTTATGAATATTGCGTTCTGCTCAACCCGGGGCTAGTGGTCGTGAATGGTAGCAAGCATATTTCACTACCGTTCATGAACAGTCTCAATCAAACCGAGTCTGCATTATTTCGTAATTATCGTGTTTGGCCGTTTCCAAAGGTTCACTATCATACTCTTTTATCGTCATTTATCGGAGTTTGTACAACAATTTCCCATTTCAAAATGATTGATGGTATGCTGAACTGCATCTTTAGACATCACGCTAACTTGGCTCCGTTTTATATAGACTCAAACACTTTTGAACAAAAACAACCCCTATTGTCAACCCCTGTATGTTTGTGTTTTGCTTTTAAATGCATGGATGTCTTTGGACAGCGGAGTTCTGTGAATGCTACATTTCCTATTCGACCTTTCGTATGAGTATTTCCGGAAATCGTAAAAAGCTCGAGAAATCAGAATCCATCAAGACTGCTCCACTGCGCATTGATAACAGTGTGCTTGAAAGCATTTCCTTTGGAGTACTCGCTTCATCGACATCTACTAGAATTCTAAAACGTGTTGCCGTCATGATGTGTCTCATTGTCTAATGCAGAGTTCACCTTCCGTTCAATGATATTCTTGTTCAAACGCGTTTGGCATTGACATTTAACACTATATTTTACTAGAATTATATGTCTGGTACATTTGCTTTCATTATCTTAATTCTTTTCATTCTTTGTTTGATATTTTAACCTATTTCTTTGTACAAATGTGTAGAAATGCTTTCATGATTGTTTATAATGCTTTCAAATGGAAGGCATTCATAGACACCCATTACAATCATTTGTTTGCAATTCGTCAGGGCCAGAGCATCTCGGAGGTGTTTACATAAACGTTTTCTTACCTTTGTTTTTAACTTTTTACTTACTCTAACCCTTAACTAACCCTAAACATAATCCTGACTCTGACACTTGCCATAAAAACTGACTGTAATCCGTGTCGACGAACGTTTTCGGCTTTCACGGAACACGGACTTTCGGTAGTCATGTCACGTGTCAATTGTTTTCGCTTCTCCACTACTATATATCAGCGTTATTTAAAACGTATTTCAGAGTTAGTTAAATAGTGCCTATTTAATATTGAATTTATCAAACAAGTTGGATAAAATTATATGATGCGAGGCTGTGTTTTATCCAGCGTGTTTAATAAATACAATATTAAAGAGGCACGAATGTAAGATTCTGTTTATCACATAACTAAAACAAATATCCTAAAAGGCAACATGTATTAGTGTAGCCGCCTCTATATAACGTCGTCGTACGATGACGTCATATGTTGGTATGATGACGTCAAATGTTGCCTCGCACTTCTCTGTACAACTCCGAACAACGAAACTACCTCGTCGATTTCCGTAATCCGGTATTTTAACGGTCACGAAAATCGACGAGACAATTCCGATGTACTCCGAACTGAACGGAAAAGACCAAACGATAATTCGGTCTTCAGTTGCCTATTTATTTCACTAATAATGTAATATGATAATATATCATGGATTTATCCCACACCGAAAGTTATGTGAACAGCTAGAAATCATAATCGTTCACCCATAGAAATATTACCTTATAGTTCACACAAACTGGTTGGTAAGTGGTTTTTACTCATTTGCAGACGTTATGTTGTGAACAAACACACGTGCAATAAGTGTATCTCTAACGGCGATTGTTGGAAGCAAACAATTAACAAAAAGAAAAAATTAAAGTAACAGAATCGGTTTGATTGTCTTTTCCTGAGAGGTAATATATGACAAAGAATAAAAAGAGAAATGAAGTCGACATGATGATATAATTAATGTATGTTCAAACAATACCACATTGTATTGATTTAGTGAAAAGGTATGAACATACATGACGTCATACATGTCATATACAACATAATGATACAACTTACAATTGACACAACTATAGTAAATAACTGCATACGTAGCTTAGTTGACACAATTATAGTGAATAACCGCATACTTAGCTTAGTTGACGCAATTACTGTGAATAACCGCATATGTAGCTTAGTTGACACACTTATAGTGAATAACTGCATACTTAGCTTAGTTGACGCAATTATTGTGAATAACCGCATACGTAGCTTAGTTGACACAATTATAGTGAATAACTGCATACGTAGCTTAGTTGGCGCAATTATTGAGAATAACCACATACGTAGCTTAGTTGAGTGACAAGTTGACACACTTATTGTGAATAACCACATACGTAGCTTAGTTGGCGCAATTATAATGAATAACCGCATACTTGGCTTATTTAAAGCAATTATTGTGAATAACTGCATACGTAGCTTAGTTGACACAATTATTGTGAATAACCGCATATGTAGCTTAGTTGGCACAATTATAGTGAATAACTGCATACTTAGCTTAGTTGACACAATTATAGTCAATAACTGCATACGTTGCTTAGTTGGCGCAATTATTGTGAATAACCGCATACGTAGCTTAGTTGACACAATTATTGTGAATAACCGCATACGTACCTTAGTTGGCAAAATTATAATGAATAACCACAAACTTGGCTTAGTTGGCGCAATTATTGTGAATAACCGCATACGTAGCTAAGTTGACACAATTATTGTGAATAACCGCATATGTAGCTTAGTTGGCGCAATTATAATGAATAACCACATACTTGGCTTAGTTGATGCAATTATTATGAATAACCGCATACGTAGCTTAGTTGACATAATTATTGAGGATAACCGCATACATAGCTTAGTTGGTGCAATTATTGTGAATAACTGCATACATAGCTTAGTTGGCGCAATTATAATGAATAACCGTATGCTTAGCTTAGTTGACGTAATTATTGTGAATAACCGCATACGTAGCTTAGTTGAGGTAATTATTGTGAATAACTGCATACGTAGCTTGGTTGGCACAATTTTGTGAATAACCGCATATGTAGCTTAGTTGACGTAATTATTGTGCATAACCGCATACTTATCTTAGTTGACGTAATTATTGTGAATAACCGCATACGTAACTTAGTTGACACAATTATTGTGAATAACCGCATACGTAGCTTAGTTGGCACAATTATAATGAATAACCGCATACTTGGCTTAGTTGATGCAATTATTGTGAATAACCGCGTACGTAGCTTAGTTGACACAATTATTGTGAATAACCACATATGTAGCTTAGCTGGCGCAATTATAATGATAACCGCATGCTTGGCTTATTTGTCACAATTATTGTGAATAACCGCATATGTAGCTTAGTTGACACAATTATAATGAATAACCACATACGTAGCTTTGTTGGCGCAATTATAGTGAAAATAGCATACTTAGCTTAGTTGATGTAATTATTGTGAATAACCGCATACGTAGCTTAGTTGACACAATTATAGCGCATACTTGGCTTAGTTGCTGCAATTATTGTGAATAACCGCGTATGTAATTTAGATAAGACAATTATGGTGAATAACCGCATACGTAGCTTAGTTGACACAAGTATAGTGAATAATGAATAACCGCATACTTAGCTTAGTATTCTCATATTTGCAAGAAACACTATAAAACATCTTTAGTAATAGATGCGAATGCCAATAAACAGTCATCGTGCCAATAAACAGTCATCATGCACCAATAAACTGTCATCATGCATCAATAAACAGTCATCTTGCACCAATAAACAGTCATCATGCACACAATAAACATTATACACACAATAAACAGTCATCATGCATCAATAAACAGTCATCTTGCACCAATAAACAGTCACCATGTACACAATAAACAGTCATCATGCACCAATAAACAGTCATCATGCACCAATAAACAGTCATCATGCATCAATAAACAGTCATCTTGCACCAATAAACAGTCACCATGTACACAATAAACAGTCATCATGCACCAATAAACAGTCATCATGCACCAATAAACAGTCATCATGCATCAATAAACAGTCATCATGCACCAATAAACAGTCACCATGTACACAATAAACAGTCGGCATGCATCAATAAACAGTCATCTGTCACCAATAAACAGTCATCATGCATCAATAAACAGTCATCTTGCACCAATAAACAGTCATCATGCACCAATAAACAGTCATCATGCACACAATAAACAGTCATCACGCACCAATGAACAGTCATCATGCACCAATAATCTGTCATTATGCACACAAAAAACAGTCATCATGCATCAATAAACAGTCATCTTGCACCAATGAACAGTCATCATGCATCAATGAACAGTCATCATGCACACAATAAACAGTCATCATGCATCAATGAACAGTCATCATGCACACAATAAACAGTCATCTTGCACCAATGAACAGTCATCTTGCACCAATGAACAGTCATCTTGCACCAATGAACAGTCATCTTGCACCAATGAACAGTCATCATGCATCAATGAACAGTCATCATGCACACAATAAACAGTCATCATGCACACAATAAACAGTCATCATGCACCAATGAACAGTCATCATGCATCAATGAACAGTCATCATGCACACAATAAACAGTCATCATGCACCAATGAACAGTCATCATGCACCAATGAACAGTCATCATGCACACAATAAACAGTCATCATGCACCAATGAACAGTCATCATGCACACAATAAACAGTCATCATGCACCAATGAACAGTCATCATGCACACAATAAACGTCATCATGCACACTTTGAGCCAATATGTTGACAGAATTCCATTGAGAGATCCGCTGGCATCAGCTCCTTTTAACGAAACTTGATAAAAGAAATGTGGATGAAAATTTCTGTTTGATCGTTTACAGAGGAAATTAGTTTCCTGTCGTACATATTGTGAGTTAACAAAACATGAAAATTATTGATTGATATAGAGACACATAAAGAATAAAATATTGACGGTATAAATGAGTGAACTTGTTTCATCACATAACATGGCTTCTGTGAGTTTAATAAAGCCATGACTTATTTATCGTAATACACTAGTGTATTATAGAGGCAAATGAGGACAGAATCACTGTGTTTGTGCGCACAGTAAACCATTAAGTCCCACGTATTTGAATGGTGTATATCATACTGTGCGTTCATCATATTTACCTTTATTTGAAATCTTACTTTATAAATTGCACGTTATTAAAATTAAATTTAAGATACCGCATTATTTGTAGTGCGAACGCGTCCAGCCACGTAACACTGCAGCTCTAGCTTATAAGACATCGGCATGTATGCATAACTAAATACATGCATTCAATCCTCTCGCTTGCCGGAGGTTCACATTGGTACGACTTGAGACAGTTGCAACTCTGAGATGTGTTAAATGTTAACAACCGCTCCTATGAATACTATCAAAACTGTGTGTCGTTCAGCTGGAATTTCGCTGACAATCGATTTTCTTATTTCTTTGAACAAATTAATTGGTCCATTATTTGTGCGAAGTACGTAACCATTATGTATATGATTGATTTAACGCCCTCGGAGACAATTAGATTGGTCAGAATCCATTAATTATAGAACCTCTAGAGCATATAGTTCATGTGTGTACAGTACATCTGCGCGAAATTTTCATAGAGCGTTATTATTCATGAATATGTCAACTCAGTTAACTATTACTGTGTATGGAAATCATTAGAACGCTCTATTATTGAGATTAGGTTTGACCTAATTGGCGATTCCATATAGCGTATATAGTGACCAGTGAAGCGTAAATTTGCTGTACCCCTCATGTATGGATATAGTTAATTGTGAATTCCATTTTCTGTATACGTTTTGGAATCGAGCTGAAATATGTTTTGTTCTAATAAAATTCCAAGGAAGTTTTGTATAAGTGTATGAGTATGAGAGTAAATGTATTTTAGACCTCACTGGGGAAAACGCAAATAATCGGGAGATGTTTCATTAAAGTAATGTATTAGCGGAAGAGCGTGACGTCAAAGCTTCTTCCTTTTTTGTGTGCGCAGAAGCGGCCATTACATTTTTACTTCACATGTTCGAAGAGAGAGAGACGTTGACATTTTGGAGTTTGGCAAATACATTTTATGGTAAGTAGAAACTGTGTTTTAATGTGCATACAATTTACATTGTCTTCTATTGGACGTGTCAAATTAAACATAGGCTGGCAGACATTTGCAGTTGGTGTTGTCAAGGACTGACCTACATAAAATAAGCGGAGACACGCAGGTAAAAATAGAACAACCACGGCCGTAATATTTATACTATAATTCAATACTGCGATAGAACATTGAGTTTAGACTTTATATAAAATTGTCAAACAATCTAAACTAAATGACACGTCCAATAGAAGACACTGTAAATTGTATGCACATTAAAACGCATTTTCTACTATGCAATTACTTGCATAACTCCAAAATGTCAACGTCTCTCTCTCTCTCTCTCTCTCTTTGAACATGTGAAGTAAAAGGGGCGCTTCTACACACACACACAAAAGAAGAAGCTATGACGTCACGCTCTTCCGCTAAAACATTACTTTAATGAAACACCTCCCGATTATTTGCGTTTTGAGAAGTGAGGTCTAAATCACATTCACACACATTATAACAAACTCATACACGTATACAAAATATCCTTGGAATTTTATTAGAAAAAAACATGTTTCACCTCGATTTCAAAACGTATACAGAAAATGGAATTTACAATTAACTATATTCATACACGAGTGGTACAGCAAATTTACGCTTCACTGGTCACTATATACACTATATGGCTGGGCGATCTCTGTAGTGGAAAGAAACACGCTTTTCTTTCGAGAAAAAACATCCGCGTTCAAGTCTTGGCAGGGACCGTACACTTACAGAGTTGTACATACAGTTTTTATTTGTGCACATCAATAATGTTTTTTTTTGTACAGCATGAACTTAAAAATATATGCATTTGATCATATAATTACCATATGTAAATTGTAATTATTCATACATGTACATTTTCAGAGTGTGTTTTGTTTTATATAAGTTCGCAATGAAACATTATTTACAGTCAAAGTCTGAAACGGAAATTTAGCTATAGCGAATTATCGGTTTTAACGAAGTTTTTTTTGCAGTTCGCCGTATTTGCTTTATATAAAATAGCGGATATAGCGCTTTCTTGGTTATAGCGAAGCACTTAAATTGCACGTTTAGTTTCAAAAAAACAACATTTCATCTTTATTTTACTTTTCCAATTAGTTCTCTGCCTTTACTACACCAAATTTAACTCACTATTAAATTTACACAAAACACACACACAATATGCATTAAAATAAATACATGTACAGTATAAGCTATATATACTACAATATTTATTCTTATTGCCGCTCGTCGTCATAGTATAGATTGTATACTATGACTTTTCTTGTTCCATTTCTTGCCAGGTATAAATTTCTTACAGTTATTTGGATTAAAGTTAAACTTCCAAGTCTTTGCCCACTCCGATAGACAGGCAAGACCATGTTTAGCAATTCCTTCTCTGTGATGTATATCTATATATGTTGACTAGACAAACCACAAACGAGCATATACAAATAAGCACGTTAAACTTCATAAGTTATCGGCAATATCATTTCCCTCGACTGATTTTAGAAGTATATATAAAACCGAACAGGAAATGTATCACAAAACGGTCAAAGAATTTACACTACAAAACCGTTGTTCAGGTCATATAATAACGTAAATGTGCCAATTTCTTAAACTAGCCGTGATCGAATATGGTTGGTAACTCTTAATTCGTCGCTCCAGTTTTGGGGTTTGGCTGGGCTGGTTAAAATTGTTTATATTGTGTCTATAGAATTTAGATTCTCAACATATGTAAGCTATATATATATATACATACCTCGTCATCTAAACATAGGTTTAGAAACGATGTACATATGTTATAAAATGTGGCAGTTGTTGGCGGGATAGCTACTTCAACAAAAAGTACTCATTCCAAACAACAATATATTACAGGGGTTACTAGAGGTACAGTACGCGACACCGCTAACATACAAGTGTTGACAATATGACGTCAAGAATGTCAGAGGCAAACATGCCGCTAGGGGTTTAAACTAGGTTTTAGGTTGCACCGAACCTCACACTTAGCCAAAGTGTCATCCCAGTTAAATAAGACAATGCAAATAAAGAAATTCACGCCAGGCTACATCATACACAAAGATGATCATGTATAGATAGGTAATATATAGGTATATAGATAGCCACAAAGCAAGTACTAATTGACTTGACAGAAACAAAAGCAACAAGAAAATAAACCGTTGCCGCACGACAAGACAAGACTAAATGCAAAATGGTCGAGGATCTTGGATAAATAATAATGATAAAGGATGATGACAGAGTCAAGTAGATGTGCATGAAGCTGGCAATAGATATACTCACACCACCCAGTGAAACAAATTAGAACATTATTCAAGAAGGCGGTCATAGCATCAACGAGCAATAACAGCAATAGAATGTAATGTGCTTCATGTTTTTTCAAAGAGTGATGAACACATGGTTACCGACTGGTTAGCTTAAATCGATTGTATGTGTACACAATCTCGCTGAGTATCATTTGCCAGAGCTTGACTCAAGCAATACTCCTACTTCTCAGCCCATTAAGGTCATTCTCAAATCTCATTTAGAATATTTACCCTCACAAATCTACTATAGAATATAGATATAAAAATTATACTATAGAAGGCTGCACGAAAACAATCATCAGGTCTTACAAACAATATGAATGTCCAAATCTACTTCGACAAAGACAAAGTTTTTCATCGGACATGACATAACCTACTCCATCAGGGCTATCGTTATCATAAACTTTGAAAATCCTATGCTTAAGTATATTATCGTAACTCTGATCTACTTCCAAATTATAAAAGTAATTTAATAACTCTTCTGCGACAAGGTCTACCACAAACTCACTTCTATTGTGACGTGATTTACAAACTTCGTAAGATCGTTGATCATTAACAGTTCGCTACTATGTTTTCCTCTTTGATTGTACGATGACCAGAATGAAAAGATCGTGGACCACATGATGATGTCTACTTAAATGCTTATAAAAGGACAGTAAATATTGATGTTTTCTTCAATCTTATCTTGTCGTATCATTAATGGTTTATTTTCTTATTGCTCTGGCCTTTGCCAAGTCATTGAGTACTTGCTTTGCGGCTCTCTGCCCGTTTTTTATTATATTTATATATACATGATCCTATTTGGGTTATACTTACATTTCCTATTAATGCTTCATATTTTGTTAGAGAATATAACCTGGCGGGGATTTCCTTATTTACACTGTCCCGTTATATTGGGATGACATTAAGAGTAAGAGTGAGGTTTGTGGTCCTTGAATGCTACACTTCCGCTTCGACGTTTATATCTACCATTACATGGTCCGAGTATTATCTTTCACACCCCATCCAACCCCTTCTCCAAGAAGAGAAACGGGGTTGGCTGGGGTATGAAATAAAACCTTAATTTCGACTTTAAAAAAGTGCACATTGTAAACTTAAAACATTTAATAGGTAATTTTAAAGAGGCTTTCGCATTTCTTTTCAGTAAAATATGTTTTTAAACGCGTTTTATTGTCGAAATATCGGTTATGAAATCCTACTAATATAAGCTTTCCCGTCACTTAATGGAATTAAGGTGGGACCACGTATTGTTTGGTGTACCCTAGAACCTGATTTAAACCCCAAGCGGGTTTTTTACCACTGACCGTTCAAGCCCTGTTTGTCAACCATTTTGTGTTTGTGGTGTGACACACTTTGCCGTTTCCTTGTAGTTGCGTTTGTTTTGTATGCGACCACACGTACAGATCCAGACCTCCTAGTCCGGCTATAGACAGGCACATCCATACTTCCTACTCTGGCTATAGATAGACAGATTAAAACCACATATTCTTGCAACAAATAATGCTTCTTTTCGAATACAATTGTCTAGAACCCGCTTTCACAAGGTATGAGTCTCCAACAGGTTTCGACTAGCGTCAGTGTCTAAAATTGTATATACATTATATATTGTTATTCACTTGCCTGTGCACACACAAACCATACATTTACTTTCCAAAACTGAGAAAAATGGTCTTTAGAAATCAAAGCATCCAAACGCAATGCTACCGTAGATCCGCACTGTACCACAAACAACGAACAAATTAACTATTCAATGAAAAACAATACACAACATAAAAAGAGTGGTGAAGACAAATACATCAGGTCGGATACAAACATCACCGTCTTATACACATAATAACTATTATCAAACACTTCTCGAATTCTAAATTTATTATATAATGCTGTTGATACAAACATATACTACATTTTAGTTATGCAACAATATAAAATGGTTTAGTTCACTTGCAGCACTTAACCAGGATCAATAACACCAGTATTAGAGAGAAGTAGAGAAGGTTTCAAATAATGTTTGAAATTGACATGCAGACATCTTTATCATCTTTATCGTTTTAGTTTTATGTCAAATGGTTCCAACTGCAATCATGATGATATTTTCAAAATAATTATTGCGCATCTGCTGAAGTTAAGAGTTGTACATTTGCATATTTTTTTATTTTAACATTTACAACTAAAAGGGGGTTAACGATATCTTCTCGACTCTCACCGTTGCGGGTTCTAACCCCACTGGGGTCTCAACTTCAAGAGTAAGACTTTAGTATCAACCGATTTCCGAAATCAGTCTTTTAGGTTGACTAGTTGGCCGAGTGGACTAAGGCGTCTGCTATTGGGCGAGTCGCTGAGTCGATGTTGGTTTTCTAGGGCTGTGGGTTCGAATACGTTGGTTGGTACAAACTTTTTTCCATAGGCATACATATATATAGGATGCACGAGGTTTAATTTCATCTGATAATGTTCCATATTATTCCTTATATATCTTTGATACGAGTCTGTTTGATATATCTAATAAATACAAACTGGCTCTTATTTGCTTTTCACAGAATGGCATTGCATACCGTTTGCATATGCGTATTTTTGTTTATTTATTTTTTAAATGCATTAAAACAATGTCACCTTTTCGGTTACAATTTGTGTCATCAATGTCTTATTTGGCCTTTTATTCATCTTTAAAGTTGTTCTTTGTTCCTGTTAGTGTTTATGGTTGACTGTCGTCTTTGAATGATACGTTTCCTGTCCGGTTTTGATATCTACTTTTTTATTCAGTTTCCTGGGGCTGAACTGTATTCTGAAAAGAAGCCGATAAGACATAAATCGCTCTAATCATAATTAACGCTCAGTAATATACGCCCACAAAACAGTAATATACGCTCACAAAAAAAGGTTGGTGCACATTTGTTCTAAAGATGTGCAGTAATTATCATGAAATGGCAGCTGCAAAAAAAGGCCGACATATTTAGCTTAACGATGTTGGCGCCCATTGCACGTTTATTGAAGTTCCGGACATATGGCAAAGGCGGCTTGGCTTTCTAGGCTTTTTTTTTTATATTATATCTTGCTTTCTAGGCTTTTGTTTTTATATTATATGTTGCTTTCTATGCTTTTGTTTTTATATTATATGTTGCTTTCTAGGCTTTTGTATTTTATATTATATATACATGATCATTTATATGTTTTACTTTTATTGCCTATTATCGCTGTCTTGTTTGTTTGTTACAGATTATAACTTGGCGGTGATATCTTTATTTACACTGTCCCGTTTATTTTGAAGACAATAGGGTAAGAGTGAGGTTTGAAGCACCCTATAACCGGGTTTAAACCTCTAGCGGCCTAATTGCCAATGACTGTTCCAAGGCGGTAGCCCTATTGTCAACACTTAAATGTTTGTAATGTCTCATAAGCTGTCAGTTATTTATCCTTGTAACTGTTTTTTGCTTCTATGTGTGCTTTTGGTTCATTGTTGTCACTACATTTCCTGTTCGACTTTTCTTTCGAGTTTGACAAGGAACCAGACAAACAAATGTCCGTCAATATCCTTTGCATAGCTTTTCTTCCGTGATTCAAATCTATAGGCAACATGTTTTCTGATCTTGACAAGGAGTCTGATCACGTCAGACATTTTCAAAAAAATATATATCCTAGTAAAGGTATTGCTTTCATTGACATAAGAAGTATTTTAATTCATATAAATTTCTAGTACAAAAAAAACAAATTAGAAATGTTATTTACAACTACAAACTTAATATATTCAGACAAACTATTTTACATGTTGAAAATGCAGATGGCATTTGTTTATAGAGGACCTTTCTGATATTCATTCAGAATATTAACTATAGAGTGAGGTTTGGTGCATCCTAGCACCCGGTTTAAATCTCCGGCGGTATTTTGCCACTCACCGTTCCAATTGTCAAAACCTATACTCAGTTGCAAAAGAAACTGGACACTTTGAAAATTTTACTTTACTCCTATCCTATCCTCTTTATCAAGCGACAGTCCCTTAATGATTCGAGCTATTGAAAACCAAATGACAACATGATATTGGCAATGGAATGATAAAATCTTTGGTACCAAACATGGCATATTAATTTTGGAATTTGTCAATTTGTCAATTTAATTCTAAAAAGACTTAAAGGCTCTGGGTATTGTTTAACCACTTATAGGATATGTTGTCTGCTTTTTAATTTAGTCTTTTGACTGTTACTTGTGATATGCAGGCTTCATAACCGCTGCTCCTAACTAAATTCCATTATTTTTATTTCGCTCTTCGGGGCATTTAATTTTATTAGATACTGGGACCATACGCCGTACGACATGGGGAAGAAAGATACTCCATGTCCACCGCCATATGCATGCCATCTTCGGGATGGTTAACATTTTGTACTATTGATTTTATTAATATTGAGTTTTGCTCAACCCGGGGCTAGAGGGCATGAGCGGTAGCTAGCATATTGAACTACCGCTCCTGAACAGTCTCAATCAAACCGAGACTGCAATATTTCGTATGTGTCGTTTTCGGCCGTTTCCAAAGGTCTATTATCATACTCTTTTTTATACAATTAAATCTAAACAAAACTCAGTGTCCACTTTCTTTTAGTATATTAACCTATTATTATAATGTCAAATACCTTTCCTCTTATCCTTGTAATTGTTTCGACGAGTATTTAGGGTTCAATGTGTTCCTTGTAGTCTATAGTTTTTCTTCGACTTTTATATCTACTTTGGTTGAACGCCTGTTGTGAATGTTACATTTTTGCTGCTTTCTTTTTATCTACTTAAATCTAATGTTCAGAATGAAATAAACATTGGATGTCTGTCCAAAACACCTAGAAATGCATTAGTCAGTAAAAAAAAAAGCAAAATATTATTCGGTGGTCGATATCTATATTGGAAAAATTAAAACTTATGTGTAAAATCTGCCACTATTTCCCCCTTTAAAAATGATGTTGAAATGCAACATTTGTTGAATAAAATGACTTCCTGCCACGTTAAATCAATTATGGATAATTCAGCAGTGTAGATCTACTTGCAACATAGTAAAATCCTTATCCGTTTGAAAAATTGTCGCAAATGAAAACACACACCACCTTCACACACAAACTGACATTTTCAAAGGAAAAAAGAGGGAATGTTTCAATTGAAAACCTCAGAGCTATACATGCAATTGGCGGTTACACACCATTACAATGATACGCCAAATAGTTGCCTCTGTCAGTAGTGATGGTCTCGCATGTCACCGATTTTACTCCAAGAAAACACACAAAAAGTCAAAGATGCATTGTTGACGCCCATGTCAGTATCAACACTACTGCAGCTGCAAGAAAAGAATGCTTGTCACTACATTTCCGAAATATGCTAGTTGTTGTCAAGACAAGTAACATTCGCTCTAGTATATATATACTGTAGCCTCGGTCACCCGGCCCGCTTCTGATTTCTTTGTTACGCTATGCTTCACGGATCCAGAACCAGGACCTGGGGGAAATAGGACGTTTGAAATCGCCCCAACGTTTTGAGCGATTTTGGCGAGATTTTGAGAGATTCAACACATATTTTTAAATTAGTTTAATAATAATTTCTTATTTTTAACTTATGAGAAGCAGCGAGTGACGTTGAAAAGTTTAACTGATGCGTCAACAATTGACGTTACATACGTTTATTTACAACATGACGTCACGCTCACGTCGACTTCATGCGCGTGAAAAAAACGCGCGAATAAATTGTGCTAATCGCTAGTGGGCACTTTAATTGACCTAATCTGGCCAGGCCGATATCTGCAAGTAAGACATACGCATGATACGGTCTAGCTGGCCGAGACTAATATATACTGCGAAATTGCACAGGTATAGAAGGCAATCAGGACATGTAGAATTTACAGAACAGAGTCAAAACAAAACAAACAACAATTACAAGGCAATTTAGTGACATCCCTTGGAACGGTCAGTGGCCAAAAACGCCTAAAGCTTTTCGCAATAAAACGGGACAGTGTAAATAAAGAAAACATCGCCAGGTAATATTCTCTAACAACCAAGGCAGCATTAATAGGCAATATAAATAAAACATAGACGATCGTATACTCGTATATATATTTATCATGCAGATATGCACTTTTCTGCCTAATAAAGAGGTGACCTATTAAATTTTGCTTCATGCACTGACCAATAGAGCAAATCAATGCGGAATCCCTCGGCGTTTATTGTACGTAACGTTATCTGACGTCATGCACCTAACGATGCCTGACGTCATAAAACAAACAAAAAACAACAACATGGCGGCGTCCTCGATAAGCTTAACATTCTGAGAAATAAGTAATAATAGTAATTCATACAGAAAATGTGGATAATCTACATGATAAATAGAATATTATGTCAGTGACTTTTAGTATCAAGTTTATTATGCTCGGCACGAAAACGAAGAACGGCTCGGCAGAGCCTCGCCATTCTTCGTTTTCTAAGCCTCGCCTAATAAACTTGATAGTAAAAGGCACTGACATAATATTCTCTCTATATATATATATAAATAAAGACGCTATGTTAATTTTTTTAACTCCGCCAAGCTTTCGGACTTACGTCCTTCGTCAGGGCTAATTTATTACTCAATGTATACATACAAATAAAACGGACGTGAAGTCGTTGTGGGCGCGTCATAACGTCGCGTGTAATGGCGCGCTGTTCCTTCAAATTGACGCCATATGGCTGGTATGTTCGCAGCTTACTCTTCCATAACTGCTCAATGGTTTTCCGGTATTGCTCGTCCCCATTCAGTTTCTCCAAACCCATCACTCTAAAATCACTGATACTGTGTCCATCTGTGTAAAAGTGTGCTGCCACCGGATCGTTGTACTGTGTCCGTATTCGGGATAGGTTCAGCAAATGTCTCTGATACAGGGCATCGCCCGTCTCTCCCACATAGATGTATCCCTGGCAACACCTACAGTACACTGCATAAACTACATTGGTTGATTTGCAGGTGATCAAGTTTCTCACTTTGTATGTATTTCCCGTTTACATCCGTGAACGTGTCAGAATCCATGATATGACGGGCATATGCAACATCGCTTCGGCTCCACATGGCGGCACGTGTTGGACTCCTTAAAGAACTGCCTACTGTGCTTCTTGTGTACCAGTATGTCTTGCAAACTTACTGTCCCTTCGAAACGCTATTAATTGGTGGTTCCGGGAAGATAGCTTTCATTGTGTTGGAAGTATGAAGCGTAGGTAGGTGTTTTCGCAGAATTCGACCTATATTTGATAATGCTCTAGAGAACGTCAGGACTAGGGGGATTCTCTTGGTTTCTTTTTTAGCGCTGTTGTACTGTAACAATTTATCCCGTTGTTTTGCATCTACTTTCTGTAGTTCTGTCTCAACAAACTTCCATCATACCCTCTCCGTTGCCAACTGTGTCTTAATGTCCGCTCTGTGCTTTTGATAGCTAGAATCTTCTGAACATATCCGTTTTAATCCTAACTCCTAGACGAATGGAATAGCTTTCTTTGTAGATGCCGGATATGAAGATTGATGATGTAAATATTAGATGTTTGTCAGTAGGTTTTGTGAACAAGTCTGTTTTTAGTGCTTCTATTGCTGATCCTGGTCATCATATCTAGAAACTCTAGCTTGTCTGTTGAATTCCGCATCTCTAGTTGGATTCGCGGATGGATTTGGTTTCCGATTTCATGAAACGCCTTTAGTTCCTCTATACCGTGTGTCCACAGTCCCCATACGTCATCGACAAACCGGAAGTACGACAGTGGCTGTTTCAACGATCTTTGGAACAGTTCAGTTTCCCAGGAGCCCAAGTACGTTGATGCATAATTCATACCCAGATGATATCCTATCGCCGTCCCTTCCTTTTGTATGTAATGTTTCCCAGCGAATGAAATAGTATTACTTTCAAGCACAGTGTCCATCATAGAAAGGACGTCTTCAGCTGGAATGTTTTTGTCCAATCGTCGGTCCAATGCCTCCTTGGCTGCAATTCGTGATTCAGTTCTCGGAACACTGGGATATAGAGTTTTCACATCTAGACAGAAAAGTATGGTGCATATCATATTATCATCCCAAAAACATCCTTAAAAGATACCCATATATTTAGACATTGACCTGATGTCGTGATGTGTGGTACTTACGTTGTGTCTATATGTGAAATTTGTCTGCTTGAGAGCTATACCCATTTTACCGTTACTCTATAATAGTTTTAGTGGAATATATATTACATCATTTGAGTGTGGAAAACAGAGTTAATTACAACACTGATAAAAACAATGGCGATTTGTTATACAAAGAATTTGCATACACGAAATAGAAACATTATTTGTCCTTTCTAATGCAAGATTAGAAAACAGCGGATCTTTTGAAAGATATCGAACCCAATTTATGGAGAAAAAATGTCAAATTCTGTTGAATTAAGTTTGTTTTATGTATACAGTTCTATGGGAACCCATAACCGTCGTTACAAAGTGAATTAATACGGTTCGAAGTGAAATGATACGGTGTAAAAAGTCAAACCATACGACGCAAATAGAAATCATTCAGTGCAATGACAAACCAATTGACGGTACGATGAAAACTTAAACGATTCATCGAAAAAAATGATACACAGCAAAGTAAATCAGTATGATGCAATATGAATCAATTTAACGCAAACACGTTTAGTCTGGTGGTAAGTAAAATAATCGAAAGAAATCAAAGTCGGTGCAATGCAAACACAATCCGTTCGACAGAAACTGATTTCATTACATGCAAAGTGAAACGGTACGATGGCGGCAGCACTGTCGATATTTGCCACATTACTTGCAGGGTTATCTCCCCTACATAATTACTGGCTTTATGATAAAAAAAAGCAGGGTGTTTTTTCAATGATAAGCTTTATTAACCGTGTGCTGTTATGAAAATCGGGAGGCATAGGAACGTTCGTATTCTCACAACAACAATTACCAATAAAAGGTTCTCAGTCCATAATATTTCTTTTTTTATCATTTAAATTTTTTTCATCGCATCGTCGATATTGGGGAAGTGGGAAGTAGGATTGTGTGTGGGTGGGTAGAGGGTAGGGCAGTGGGGGTGGGGGTTAAAGTGTTTATGTTTGTTGCCATTGTCAATAATTGAACTACTTGACCTGTGGCAGATTTTGCAGAAATTGTTGTTAATCTAGAAATAGGTTACAGGACTGTCGGCTAAATCAGTAAAGGGAGTCATCAGCAAGTAGTAAACATTTAGCTATTAATACATTGGTGGTTCATAGGTTTACTGTCACACCTGAGTTAGCAGTCTCTTTTATTGAGCAACCACCTGTATTACGCAGCCACACAATGTTCTCAATTTACTGACGCTATTCTCAGTATGGAGGGAGTGTCTTATTTACAAGAATATTTAGATTTTCATATTACCTTCAGCTTAAATTCCACTAACCAGGTGGGAAGCAGAGTGGTTTTTAGCTCCGCCGTACACTTATCATAGCAACACATGACAACGGAAAGTAGTACGTCATTTTCCGTCAACGTCAAAAAAAAGTGAAACAGCCGCCATTTTCTTTTTTTTAAACGCGTAATCTGGAAGATTGTAACAAGTTTACATGATTAAAATTTTAGTTCCCTTTTAAGTTTCGTCATCTTCAGCTGTATTGACTTTTAGATGCTTTACTGCGCGAGAAATTTCGAGATTCACCCATTTAAAATTCCGAAGCGAGGGGAAGTAACTCGTAAGAGATGTCATTGTTAAAATGCGTTTAAAAATGGTAACACATGTGTTCTTTTCTAATGAAATACAAGGAGATACTAAAAATATGTTGTTTAAGCTTAAATAGTACATGGCTTGTACTGCATGTTACGAACATCATGGTATTTCTTTATAAAAATTACACGCTAAAACGATAAAATGTTCGACTCGGCACTGTCGGTCAAAAAATATAACGAGTGTAAAGTCATTGAACGTCTACAGGTGCGTATTCGGTATTCGGTGAAGGGGCTCACACTAAGTCTGAAAAGTAGTCTGTAGCCTATATTTAAAAAGGCTGACCGCTGTTCAGCTTCTCGTTGTGCATTTTGATGGCCAATCTGGAATTATGGAACTCAACTGGCCACCCGCTAATGTTTTTTTTTTTTTTTTTTTTATTGGCGAGTATCACCATATGCAACCATATTTAACATCAAAATATACTAAAACAAAGCTGCAGTCCAATTTATTTGGTTATCCCTCACCGGCCCGTCACCACCACCATCACCCACCCCACCCATAAAAAAAAATAAAAAAATGCGGATCTGGTCAGGGTCAGTGTCTCATTAGAATCGCGGAAACCGCCCTACTCCTACTTTTGCTTATTAAACATGCTCGGAGAATAGACTTCGATATATAAACTTCAGATAGGAGGATTTATGTCTGCTTACGATGGACGAGGCTAAACACACTGAAGAAACTCAGTGGCGCCGTTGTCTTGAACATCCTGTGCTTTTAAGTTTTTAAGTGCACCGCATTGTACGCTACACCGACACTTGACAAAACAAATATAACGGCTTAATATGTCAAACTAGTATAGACATGGAAATATTAGTTTCCAGATTGTTATTAGTGGGAAGCGGTCACTAAGTCGACCTTGAACTAGATGTGTGTTCCATCACCCATGAACACTTGCTTCGCCTGCTGACAGTGCTGTTTGCTTATTTCCAAGGTTAGGTTGCAGGTTAGGCTGATAAATAGGGCATAACCTGCCAAAATGAAAGTCAGAGGTATTGCACATGTGTAACAACATCCATTGAGATGAAGACGTTGGTGAAGTTTCATGAACACAATTAAAATACTTTTCAATTGATGGCCAAGGTTAGGTTGCAGGTTAAAGCATGACAAAGTGATCGATAAGTGTCTGCCATCCTAAGCAGTAGACACAAAAATAAGTGTTCAGTTCTCATATGAATATATCTGTCATGCGGATATTTTTTATGCACTCTTCAACCCAATGAATTTTACTTGACCAGGCTAGACCAGTGACATTTGCTTTATCAGACGAGTACCGCTAAGTACAGCAAAACATGTTTCGAGATGCTAATTTCAAATTCAGTGCTCGATATACACTTCAAGATTGCCATCATCGGCCCATGTGTCACTTTAATTACAAAAGATCTATTTCAAAAGCTTGAATAAACAATAAATAAATTAAAATGACCTTGTGTTCCCAAAAGGCATTTTTTCAGTTTCAGATACATGCATGACTGTACGCAAATGGAAACTTTTTTTACATACAATGTAGATCCAACTGAACCAAAGAATAAATAATACAATATTTTATATATATTATATTTATAAACTAAACATCTATTAAATACTACAATAATGAAATTTACTTCATACTTACAACATACTTACAACAAAAAAATCAATGTCATATATGGCCTAAAATGTGTTAAAATGATGTAAAACACCAAAAGTTTTTTTTGAATGTGAGCATCTACTGTCAATGTATGACATTGTATACATTTGGTGTTTTTTAACAGCTTTACATATTATATAGTCTCTGTGAGGCATAATTATGTTCATTTTGGTTCTTTAAAAAAATAATGTCTGCTTAGTCCTCGGGATTGCCAAACTGAAGTCACCATCATGATCAGGCGAACACATCTCAAGCGGGATACGCAGTAACAAGTATATACTGTAACGCTTAAGGCCGAAGAAAAATTAACCGCGTTTCTGATTTGGCCTAATAAAATGAATATATTTCCTTGAGTTTAGAATCTTGCGATCACAGTATTGTCAACTTTTTTGGTTAAATCCACGTCTTCCAGGGTTGCATTGGTATTTGAAGAACGAAGGGCATCTGGAAACCAGATGATGCGTCTCTGAAATGAACAAAACAAGTTGTTAAAAAGGATGGATTGGTGGTACAAAATATATAAGCCATATGATATATGCATGGAATTTCACATGAATCAACAGAGTGTCCTGTTATTTTTAAAAGGATTTTAACTTTGGCTGTCGTATATACCGTATTTCCTCTAACAGTAGCTCCCGGGCACTATGGAAAGTGCGAAGGTGTGAGGGGGGGGGGGGGGGGGGGGGGGGGGGGGGGGGCTAATATTATGATACAACTTTTCAATATATTTCACCTCCTTTCCCCGGACTGTTTCCTTATAGAATTACTGTACGGCGATCTTTAACTGTTACACCGGTATTGACTTAACCAAAACATGACTGTACCGAGTATATTACTGTCATCACTCTGCATCTATATGATACACATTTCTGTCAAACTTGACGATTACAAAACGGGTTGGTTGCATATGAATTAACCAATAATAAAAGATAAACTAAATAGTAAATTGAAAGGAACAAGATAAATAACAGCGGTAATTGTATTGATGATGATAGCGCTTTAAGGTTTATGTCATAGACCATACTGGTGTCGAAGGTAAAAAACTCCCATAATCAAATCCATAAGCGGTAAAAACGGTGTGTTTTTTAGAAACTTTTAATTTAATCAAATCCATTAGCGGTAAAAACATTGCATTTTTTAGGAACTTTTAATTTTTGAAGACGGTAAGGTTTCTTAAAACAGGTGGGGGCTCTTCTAATAGAGGAAATACGGTATTAATATATAGGTAAATTGACATCACAGAGAAATGTGAACGTTTAACATCAACTTGTATTCATAATTTTGCATTACAGAGATGTTGAGATTTTATTCTATTTTCAGTAGGTGATAAAATTTGTATTACTCGGTTTTTATCCTTAGGTTATATAGTAAAACAAAAATATTTGGCAGAGTAAAAAGATGATAATTTTCAAGATTTTGATTTTAAAATATACATATATTGAATCGTTTTGCATGAATGTGCATGAAATAGGCAGGGTTTTAAAAGAATCACACTGTAGATACCTCAATTTTAACAGTAAACTTGGTTGAACATCAAGGATAAAGACCGAGTTTATCACCTACCAGAATGTATTAGTTATGTCTTATATCTGGTCACTGATTGGTCAGTTTTTTTGATGATGCTCTATCAAAATTATGAATGGGTTTTTGTGTGATAAATAGAATCTCACAAAATCATCTATTATTTTTTAAACTCTTCAGTAAACATTAAACATTATTTGATGCTCGACAAGCCGCGCATTGTATATTTTTGCCAACTCGTTTAATAAATCCGCACTCGATCATGGAAGTCTCAAGATCAGCTATTATATCCGCCGAGAAAAAAATATTTAATCATTATTCTCCCATCACTGCTAAAATCAACAAAATATTCTGAAGTATATAATTTTTTAGGTCACACATAGATGAAATATTACATTTTTATATTGTGCCCGGCCTTCGCACAGTATAGGTTATTTAGAGCCGCCCCAGAGAGAGGAAAAGGATACATAGGAATCTGGGAACCGTGCCCTACTCTTATTATCGAATAGATTCCTGTTGTTCCTTAACGTGCTTGGAGGAAAGACTGATACACGGGACCACCCGGTTTACGTCCCCATCCGAAGGACGAGGTTAAGGAAAAGTGTGTTTCCCAAGAACACATCGACGGAAAGGATGAGATATGAAATGCCTGTATATTATTCTCTATAATTATAGTATAACTGTGTAATTTATATATTATTACTAATTGCTGATATTATTGCACCAATCATATATTTAAACCTATGGTAGAATAACGAAGACAAATAATACATCTAAATTTTAGTTAATTATATGCAAGCAGTTTTGAAGTGAAATTGATACAGGACTAATAAACTGTGATACTTATGTTCGACAAAATCTTCAAGATTGCCATATGTCCCTTTAAAGTGTCCTATTATTTGTAATTTAACTGGGGCGGTCTTTAATAATATCGCTGTAAAGTGACAACAGCACAGAGAAACTTTCATGTTGTATCATGTGTATCCATTGTTTTATGTGATGGAATTTCACAATATCTCAACAAAACAAACAAAAAAGTAAAGTATTCCAATGAGCTGGGACAATTATACTTATAGTTAGGCACTCCTCTTTTTTTTTTAAAGTAGCTATCCCGCCAAATAACTACAAAATTGCACTAGAAAACCGTTTATCGAAACTCTATCCATATAACAATGTATATGCGCTGATTAAAAGTATAGGTTTATAAATAGGTTCTTAGAATACCCGTGATTGAATAACCGTAAAATGATGGTAACTCGTAATTCGACACTCCAGTTCTGGGTTTGGTCCGGCTGGTTAAAGCCGTTTATACTGTGTATGTATGAGTTTGATTTCTCAAAATATGTAAGTTATATATATACTTTGTCATCAGTAGGTTTAGAAACAGTGTACATAATGTTTATAAGATTTGACTGTTGTTGGCGGGATGGCTACTTTAATGAGAATGATAAAAAAAATCTGTACAAATCGGGTTCTCCCACTCAAATAAATCTACTGTTTCTCAAGCTTATCAAGCTTATTAAAATCTTCATTTATAAAAACCACGTTAAAGAACCGCAGAAATGTATTCCCGAATTTGGGGCGGCTCGAAATATTAACATTTGCTAGTAAGATAGATAGAGTAGCTTAGGTACATTTTTTTTGAATTCCACTCTCTGGGGTGGCTCGAAATATTGCCATAATATTAGCTTAATTAACCTATATCACTGGGGTCAAATATATTAAAGTTTATAGCTTTAGCTTACCCAGGGCTAGGCTCAGTCTCAGAGCTGGAACTTGGAGATGCCACTTGACAGAAGGTGGCAGAAGGTGGCAACATCTGCAAAGATCCCTGAAAGAAAATCAATTGTTGTTTTTATACATACATACCTACAGTAGATGTGTTAATCCTTTACAGTACTGCTGTAGCTATATGCAAACTTTGGGCAGTGTGGGGTGTGTGTGTGTGTGTGTGGTAGGGGGGGGGGGGGGGGGGATGATGCAAGGGCACCGATTTTGTGAGTGGGGAGGTGGCAACGGTGCATTTCTGATCTGCGGTCATAGAGGGGGTTTGGGGACAAGGCCATTTATTTTTGGGGAACAATGGAACATTTTCTGCTATTGGTAATATTTTTGGGGAACAATGGAACATTTTCTGTTATTGGTAATATTTTTAGGGAACAAGGAAACATAATAATAAAAATAATGGAAAAATATTTTTGGAGAACAAAGCAAAATATTTTTGGGGAACATAGACCCCACTGGAAGGGTCTCATCATAGAAATAATACATCAGTGCTATATTATTATTACATTTTAATGGAGACACTATAAACATGAACATGCACTAAATAAAACACATTTATGGGTCAGTACCGAGTGCTGTACATACCTTTCATCCTTTGTTTTTCCTTTATGTCTAAACACCAAAGTTGTCGGTGTCCCTAATCGAGGCGAGGGGACATGACTCATGTGGTCTACATGACATGACCTTGACAGGAGATGTTCTGCAAGTATTTGTTACATCATTCACCCATAACAATAGTTAACACATGAATAGGTCTGTCTTTTTGCTCATTAAATCCTGGAATTGTGAAGTATTCACTTGCAATTATCCATAGTTCATTCAACCGTAAATCAACGGTATGACTGAAAAGCGAAAACACAACAAATTACTGCCGACTTGGCCTGTTGTGATTTTTAATAAGCGTCTAGGGCGGCTGATTTTTACCGTAAACATGCTAAAGGAAAGGCAGAAAAAGTGTTTAAAGGTTGACTTACTGACATTTTATTCGGAGCAGGAAATAACTATATCCGGGAGTAGAAAATATTCATGTTTTACGTTTCTGTTATTGATTTTCAGTTTTGCTTATTTAGCTTGTAGCCGCCATTTTGAATAATGTGTGTTTTGAGTGAGAAAAAAGGGTGACCATCTTTCAAAACGGTCTCAAAAAATGGGTAGTCATGAATTTTGCCGAAATTTTCAGGAAAGGTAGTAGAGGTACTGATCTATCATTCCTGTTAATTTAAGCCAAATTGGTGACTACCCATTTTTTGTGACCGTTTTGAGAAATCGGCAATTTTGCAGTTTCAAAAACCTCAAAATTTCCGATCTTCACATTTGAACAGCGATTTAGGCTATGCAAAATATGCCAATAGTAGTCAAAACGAATGCTATGGGGATGTTTAACGTATAAACTTACTTTATTCATTGTCTGTGTTGTTTTTGCATTCAAAATTGGCTTAAGCTAACGTTTTTTAAAAGACAACTGCAATTTCCGCGTAACTGCACGTGAGTGCAAATTGGGACTACTTCGTGTTAAAACACTTGAAACTCAAAAGTGAGTTATGCGGTGTGTGCGCGTGAAAAGCTTCAGCTGCTGCTGCACTGAACATGGGCCTGTATTGTTAAGCATCCACCTGTGCTAAGTGGCCAGTTTTGGTCCTTCCCCTGGATGGCTGCTTAAGACAGTATTGACTGTATTTTTAATAGGGTTGCATTAAAATGTATTCATGGTTTAATACTACTTTTCTTCAGATAATCTACCTGGCATTTTTGCAAGCTATTGAAGATATCAGAAGATGCATAGAGTATGCCTCCCGATCTTCACAACAGCATACAGTTAATAAGCTAATCATTGAAAGGGACACTCTGCTTTTTTATCATAAAGCCAGTATTTATATAGGGCAGATAACCCTGTAAGTAATGTGGCAAATATCGGCAGTGATGTTGCCATCGTACCTTTTTACTTTGCACGTAATGAAATCAGTTTATATCGAACGAATTGTGTTTGCATTGCACCAGCTTTGTTTTCGTCCGATTATTTTACTTACCACCGGACTAAATGTGTTTGCGTTAAACTGAATCATACTGCATCATACTGATTTACTTTGCTGTGTATCACTTTACATTTTTCGATGAATCGTTTAAGTTTTCATCGTACCGACATGTATTTTATTGTATTGCATTAGTTTTTTCGTCAGATGGTTTGTCATTGCACTGAATGATTTCTATTTGCGTCGTATGGTTTGAAATTTTACACCGTATCATTTCACTTCGAACCGTATTGATTCACTTTGTAACGAATGAACAGAGTTTACACGTCGTATCGAATCAATATGTAGTCATCAAATGACTTCATGTTGAATTAAACGGCCTGTCATTGAATGGTTCGTAATTATTCACATTTTGATGGTTATGGCTTCCCATACAATTCCTAGCATTAAGTTTGCTTAATGTCTACTTAACTATTTAATATAAGGAATATTTCATAATCAAACCTGGCAAACAATATTGATTCTGTCTAAACACATTTTCACAGTATTTAAATTGGAAAAGTGTACAACATTATATGACAGAGCTTGTTTTAGTCAATTTGCGATCGCATGACATAGCATTCGCGGCTAATGCAGTATTCGTATAAATAGTAAATATTCAAGAAAACAATTGTGCAACCCCATAAACAAAAGTAATTGGGGTGTTTATAAAAATATAAAAAGATCGGACAGTGAAAGTAGCATTCAAGGAAGACAGTCAACCACAAAACACAAAAACAAACACGCAAACAAGGCAAAAGAAATATTAAGTGTTTATGTTTGTATGCTCTCGTACCCCATTTTCCAGATAACTATTACTTTTGTAAGGTCAATAACATGATCAGTTTTTAATTCTACTGTCCGAAGTCCAGCAGAGCTTATGCGATGGCTAGTTGTCTATCGACCGTCCGTCGTCCGTACGTCATCCGTCCGCTAACGTTTGTATTGTTTACGCGATAGGAATTTCATTATTAATCGGATCTTTAAGAAACTTTATCAGTGTCTTTATATCAATTAAAGCTCGGATGAGTTTGAAAACCAGTCAGATCGGATTGTTAACACCACAGTTATGGCCCTTGTTTTGCTGAAAAATGTCATCTTAAGCCTTGTTTACATTCTAGCACCTTTATTGTGTATTTGATCTTTACGAATCGTTGCCAGTGTATTTATATCTATAAAGACTCGGAAGAGTTCGAAAACCAGCCAGATCGGACCAGTAACACGGGAGTTATGGGCCTTGAATTATTGAAAAATGTGTTAACTTTTTGAGGTATACACTAGCATATTTATTTTTCATCCGATCTTTACATAACTTCACTAGATTGTTATTTTCAATGAAAGCTTGGACGAGTTCAAAATCCAGCCAGATCGGACCAGTAACACCGGAGTTGCCCTTGATTTTCTGAAATATTCTATAATTTGGCCTCGTTAACACGATCTGGTCTTTAAGGACGAGGGGTCAATGTCACTGTTACTAAAAAAAATGGTTTCTTCTAAGTAACTTTCGTTAGGATTGATGTATTGCGACAAAACTTGCTGGGTAGGTAGCTTATATGGAAAGGAAGGTTGCTCTTGCATTTGGGGGTACTGGATTCAAGATTACTAAAAATATAAAAAATGTTTCGACTTAATAACTTTTGTTAGGCGTGAGGTACTGCGGCGAAACTTGCTGGGTTGGTAGCTTTTATGGAAAGAAAGGCTGGGATTTCATTTTATAGCCGCTGTGTTCAAGGTCACTATGTTACAAAAATAGAAAAAATGGTTTCTGCTCAGTAACTTGTTATGAGTAAGGTATCGCATTTTTGTTGAACCCGTTTACGGATCTCTATTTAGTGATCAAAATTTCGTCCATGTGTATGTGTGTCAGTTCGTCCGTCCGTTCTTTCTCTAGTCCGTGCGTCCGATTTTTTTAATATCTTGCACTATTTCGGGTTTCTGTGACCTACTTTCGACGAAATATAGGTCATGTCCGGTCTCTGCTACGACATGCGTATCTTGCCTCTTTCTGCAGGATTTTCTCCAAACTTCACTAGAACGTTCCCTATATGCATCCTACCTCATGTGCACAATTTTGGGTTGCTGTGACCTACTTTCGACAAAAATTTAGGTATTGTCCTGTCTTCGCTCCGACATGCGCATTTGCTTTTTTCTCACAGGATTTTCACTAAATTTCACCAGAATATTCCTTTTATGCATCTAATATCATGTGCAAAAAGTCAAGTGGCTGTGACCTACTTTTGATGAAATATAGGTCACATCCTGACTCCGCTGCAACATGCATAATTTGACCTTGAACTCAGTGACCCCAAATGCAATTCTAAGATAAACTACCTACCATGCAAGTTTCACCGCAATACCTCTTTCCTAACAAAAATTATTGGGCGGAAACCTCACTGTTAATGACAATAATTTAATGTGTTTGGGATTGACATTGTTGTTGGACAAATAAAACATCTGGGCTTTTATAATAGGGCATCTAGTCTAAAAGAAGTACTGATGGAAATTTTAGGACGACGACCTTATATGCTAGAGCCACTTTAGCCAGTAGAGCGTCCACAGGCCCTCTTGGGCCTCTTGTTTGTAGATTACGTGGGTTTAACTGTGTCGATCAAAAGATCAAATGTTGTATTGTATTAAACATTTATTTGATTGAGTCCAGTTACGAAATCGTGTACGGCAAAATGGCACAACTAAACAGCATGACCTATGCGGGATTATGCTTAAAGGGTATGTAAATGAAATTATAATGTCTGGTTTGGAAACGGACAAAACGCACGTTTTCATCATGAACAAATCTGTATTTATTTAATTTAAATTAGGGTTTTCCACCGACCGTTCCAAGGCTGTATCCCATTTGTCAATCCTTTTATGTTTGTGACGTCACATTATTTTTTGTAATTAATTGTTGTTTCGATGTGTGGTTTTGGTTGACTGTGGTTCTTGAATGCTGTATTTCCTGTTCGTCTTTTATATCTGTTGTTGTTTATGAAATATGTGTTAATGTGATAGGCTTATAATATGTATAGTTAAATGATAATAACTATTTCGTGTGTAGTGTCTTTCAATGCAATGCTTTGCCTGTCTTGTTTGGAACCGTCAGTGACAAAAAAGCCACTGGAGTAAATATTTAAACCATGTTTCAGGGTGCACCAAACCTCATTTTAACCTTTGTAGTGTTCATTCTGTTAAAGCAAATTATGGAAACACGGAGCTTTTCACATTCTACCAACTGTCAGTAACATTACTTTAACGTGTGTGTGTGTTTTGTGTGTGCGTGTGTTGTTGTTTTTTATAAATTCCAATCTAACTACCGTTCAAGATTTACAACTAAAAATGGGGCTTCATCTTATCTATTTCTTGAAAGTTAAAGCCAAAATATTTACAAAAAAACGCTGGTTTCTGTTTCTCGTTTTGGGAAATGACGGAGTGTGTACGCCTTTAAGAGCTGAATTATGGATTCGATTTAAATTGCATGTGATTGTAAAGATGTTTGAACGTTCAATCATTTTCTGTAACAAAAAGAAACGATTACGGAAAACAAAAAGAAAATTTAATTTGATTTGTTTTTTCTCTCGAACTCGCTCTGTAAACAATTATGTGACAACACATTAGTGGAAATAACTCGTATTTTAATCTCGGGTTTTATTTCTACAGGTATTGCGGCTTTTTGAATGGTTTGTATCAAAAACCTCAGCAATTATTGTCCCTGTTGTACTAAAGAGTGTGGTGTCTTCTCATACTTATTTGTTGGTTTTAGTAGGTTATGACTCCGGCAGATTTTCTGTGGTCGTTAATTACTATAATATTCACTCTCGCAAACGACTATATACTGCTTATGCATTCAACTATTTCCCCATGAGGAATCCCAGAGTGCATGCTTGATGCTGATGTACGATATTACATGTAAGCGAACAACAGTTGCAGTATACTGCCATTTCACCCAAAGAAATATTAGAAAAAAAATGACAACTGGCGATTTCAATACTGTTATTTTGCTTAATACAGTCACCTTCATCTGTAAAACTTACATTTTCCGGTTTAGGAACTCGCAATCATGCTTCTAATAGAAAAGCAGTTAATCTAAAACTATATATAGATCCCTTAAAATGGTATAAAGCTATCACAAATCACAAGAGTTGGTAGGGATAACGTTGTAATTGAAACGCCACAAGTCAATATAGAAGAATTACCCATATAAAATATGATTACGCTTACTCTGGATAATACAGACAATTTCCGGAATTGGCTTAAATGGATTTTACATGCAAGAATAAACATTGCAGGTCCATTTTCTGACTAAATACAAACGTTGCGGAACACTAATTATCATGTTCCTAGTTCCTTGTGTCTTAACAGGGTAACAGTACAAGTTACCTGTTATCTGTGACCGGTAGAATCCATGAGATGCCTTTTTAGGCTGGGACCCAACCTCTCGTATCGTGCAAAAAAACACTTTTGGTTTACCCGGAAAGATATACTCGTGGTTTTTTGCATATCAATAGCAGAAACTGTACTCTATACGAAACCACTGTATGGATTAATGGTATTCTTTGCATTTCGTAACACCAACGCATTTTCTACGGAAGCCCATAAGTGATAAGAAAATATTGATATTCAAAGAAAAAAGGTGTACAAGTTTATATTTTAGCGATATGATTTTGTTTTGTACATAAATAAGACATATGCACGCCTAATTATATTCTGTTTATTCCGAATGCAATTTTCAATTATTTTTTTTTAAATCAAAAGCGGTTTAAGGATTGAAGATGGCGAGCAGATGGGTGGAGGGAGGGACGGGCATACACCTTTTGGCTAAAGCTTTCATGCACGTTGTTAATAACTTCTGTAAATTGTTTTCGGTTAAAACCAACTTTACTGTAAAATGTTATATCGTTAAGATGTCACTTTCTTACGAGCAAGACCGATTTTCTCCTTTTCAGAATAGAGTTATGACCCCTGAGTTACTTAACAAAAATGCACATTTTGGGTAAAGCTTAGGTGCAAGGTTTCTTTATCTTATTTTGGATTTTAACTAAAATTGCTGTGAAGCCTTATATCAAACAGACATCACTTCCTTACGATCAATGTGTACCTTTGCCTTTTCTAAATAGAGTTATGGCCCCTGATTATCTACGAAAATACATTTTTGTGTTGAGTTAATGTTAATTAATCAAGTTTTGTTGAAAATTAAACAACATTTTGGGTGGAAATTTTATATACAAATAGGATACCAGTATATGTTAATAATATTTATGATACATCAAATTGTTTTGCCATTTTGGAATAGAGGTATGGCCCTTAATTTACTTAGAAATTATGGTTATTGCAGCAACTATCTTGAATTGTGTAGGGTTTAAACCATATCGTTTAGTGTGAAGTCTTAATAACATTGACATACTGGCAGATATTTAGAATCCGTTCGATGGTAGCTTTTAGATTTCTTAATACAGTTATGGACCTTTAATTTACCTTGAAAATAGAATAGAAGTTACTGCAATTACTGTCTTATCAAATTGTAAACTTCCAAATTGGTTCACTATTTTGTCACAGACGTTTGATTGTATTTATCAGAACAATAACGGGGTTTTTATTGACTAGTTTCGTTGGAAGGCGATTGAGCGACGTCATTGTTTGGGTATGACGTCTGACAGAGTTTCTCCAAAACATCTTGAATACTATCTAAATGATTTATTTGAAATTTGCACTTTGTTACATATGATCATTAACTGTCCAACCAACACTGGTGTTTCTGTGACCTTGAGTTTCAATTCTAGGTTCTAATTGATTGAACAGGCAACTTCTGGTTAAGATGTTTGTCAACGTTTCTCAAACACATCATGAACTTGAATATTTTCCTACGGTTTGTATCGCCTTGATCCATGGGACGCAATGTATTAAATAGTGTAATAGAATCATGTTTAGAGTTTAAAACTATAAGTATCACTAAATGTGATCCATATCCTATTTCGAGTCAGAAACAAATTATGGTATAAAATTCGAGAAGGAAATATAACATTCACAAAACACAATCAATCAACCAAACACACGTATTTGAAACAAACACCAATCACAAGGATAGAAAAGAGCAAAGTATGCGAAATGATAAACTCAAACGGTTGAAATATGGGTACCTCCTTTGAATGGTCAGTGACAATATGGGTACCTCCTTGGAATGGTCAGTGACATAAAGGCTGCTGGGGTTAAACCAGGTTCTAGAGTGCACCATACCTCACTCTTACCCTATTTTCATTCCGATAAAATTCGACCAGCCAGGCTATAACCCCTTACAAACTAGGAAGTATGAAAGCAATTAGTAGGCAATATAAGTATAACACAAAATGATCATGTATATATGAATAGAAATTCCCAGAAAGCCACAAAGCAAATATTTGTCAGAAGCCAGGACAAAAAATGAATGATGACGATCAGACAATATTAAATCAAAAATTAGGCCTATTTAGGTAGAAGCACATGCATTCATTACGATATATAGTATTGAAGGATAGAGATAGAGAGCAGAAGAAGGCCCTTTACTATATACATATACTATAACTATATTCTTTCTAGCCTTCTATATTATATATCGTAATAAATTCCTGTGAGTATAAGTTATCATAGGGTTCAAAATCAGTCGGGTCATCGCAACATTAATTGTAAAGCATTGTGGCGAACTGTAAATGGGTCAACATCTAAACATGCAGTGCATTGCATAATGATAGGGTCATATCCTATTTTGTTATGTTTGTTAACAAGTTTAACACAGATTGTATGAATGTGATAATGACCAATAATCTTAAAAAAAGTCTGTACATATAGTCACCACAGTATTCACGTTGTGACAGACCTTGTAGCAGAAGTGTTCTGACAATACTTTAAGTAAATCAGGGCACAGACCTAATAACAAATATTAATATGTCTGTGATCAGGGTTATGATAATAAACCTTCGCAAAGGTTTGTCCGGATATAAAACTCAATGAAGCACTATTAAAGCTGGAGTAGATGAAAAGCAAAACAAACTTCCAACTATGTACGGTATTCCTAATTTACAAAAACAGCCTAATAAAGCACACTTTCTTCCTATTTCTAGTGTCTGCACCACTACAGACATCTCCAAAGGTATAACGTCCTGTCTTACTGCCGCTGTAGATCACGTAACACAATATTGAGCTAAAGCTTATGCTAACTTTTGGATTAATATATTTTGGTCGTTATTACTTTCTTGAAAACGAATGCAGTAAACGTCACGCAAACCTTTTCAAATATAAGCTTATTGCTTTTATTCAATATTTATTTTAGTGAATAAACACTAATGTTTGCTCAGCATTATACTGCGGTAGAATAAAATGTATTCTTTGGCATATCACTCCGCCATTAAAACAATCAAAATGGACTCTACCATTGCGTTTTCCATAGGGTTGCAATATATCTTTTGTTCTTACCATCACTTTCTAAAATTTCATAGCTCTAAACAGCCTACCTAAAATTAAAATACTAACCTAAATTCATCAAAAATGTCCAAAGTAAGCGGAGTTTCGTTCGATTGTTTACCACTCAGCACCACCCCATGGCATTAATGGTGTCAGGTCGCGGAGATGATTTACCATTTTGATATTTTAGCTATGGTCATGTGACAAATTATGACGTAATCGCAGACTATTTTCTAAGACGTTGACAGAGTCACATGGTGATACTGGTAAAGATTGGGTAACCCCATGGCATTAATGGTGTCAGGTAGGTCGCGGAGATGATTTACCATTTTGATAATTTAGCTATGGTCATGTGACAAATTATGACGTAATCGCAGACTATTTTCTAAGACATTGACAGAGTCACATGGTGATACTGGTAAAGATTGGGTAATGATCACTGTTAAAAGGCTTATCAAAGGAGGTTGTCACCTTATTATTTTGCAACGAACTGCATGATTCCACTTGAGTGTGCGATCGCCGGAAGGATTGTGGACCTATGATGACGTCTACCTAAATCCTGAAAGGACGGTAACGTTCGATGGTTGTCTTTAATATTGTCTAGTCGTGCCCTTAACAGTGTCAAAATTGAAATGATCTCTCTTGTCATAGAGTTGGCTTATTATTTCTCAGTTTCAATCGCGAGATGTAAATCGAGTAAAGAAGATATAGCAACTATGAGAAATATTAGCTTTTTTGAGGTGAAGTTCTTTGGAAAGAAAGTATATGTAGTAAAGAAAAGAAAGGGTTGTAATTGTCCAATACATCATCCATATACAAAGAGGTATAATAAAAGGCTTCAATTACATCTGCCTAAGCGTATCTGGTAAAAGACTAAAAATGAAACCTCTAACATAACAAAGCAAAAACAAATCTGCAACAAGAGTTGCTCATTTCGTTCTCATTTAGGATTCCAACAATTTGTCTATAAACAGTAGTGTCATACTTAACTAGTTCCATATGTGTAAAATATATTATCTTATATGAATATAAATGCTTCGAAAACAACTACATGACAAGTCAACATAGTGTAATTGTCCAAAACCCTTCAACTAAATATTAGTGAGAATCAGAACTCGTTTACTGTAGTTGCCGTGTACTCAGTCTGAAATTTAAATAGTTGCAAACATCAAGGGCGATAACTTTGTAAACCACTCCTCAATTGTTCTCATTGTCAAACAAAACCGAGACCTTAATAATATTACCCAAAAAAGCATGGAAAATCAAATGCTATTTATTACAATCATCGTGAAAACAATCACGCTCCTTAGTCAGAGGACGATATCATCTTTGTTCAATTAGAATATTTCACAGTAATTGATGATATTTCAAAGGAAAGTAGGAAACAATCAGACGATGGAATTTTTCGACAATTTAGAGCAATAACTTGATACTCGTGTAACCTGTCTGAAATCCGTTTGATATAAAGTTACACGCCAAACTGTGTGAAAATCGAAACCAACTTATTTAATGTATTGTGTACGAAAGCTGAAATTTGCATTTTTGCAATAATCAAGGGCAATAACTCAGTAAGGCAGGTGTCAATTCTGCTCATTGTCATCTTGTCAAAGTTCATATTCATTTAAAGTCTCACAATAAATAATGTGAAGATCGGAATCCGTTTACTAAAGTAATGTGTGTACTCAAGCTAAAAAGTGCCTATTATTTCAATAACCAAGGGTAATAACTCTTTAAAGCAAGTGTCAGTTTTACTCAGTATTGAACTTGTCAAAGGCCTTGTAGGTATAAGGCCTAACACCATACAACATTTAGTGGAAATCGGAAACCGTTTACTGCAGTTATTGTGAACACAAGAAATTCGCATTATCCCTGGCACAGGACAAAACAAAAATCATAAAAGGTATATAACTCTTGTTAAAATTAGTAAAGTGTAACATAATCAGGTCTTTATTCTGTAGTTTGATATTTCATATACACATATAGGTTTCAAATACTGGAACTGTATTTGCCTAAAAGGACGTGTGCAAATTTCTTTAATTTCCTTTGAATGTTTGTTCAGCGATTTTCATATATTGGTCTGGTACGAATGGGGTACCGTAGAAATCGCGATGCTGTTACGAAATGCAAAGTATGCCAGAAGTCCATACAGTGGTTTCATATGTACAAGATCCCCATCTGTTAATATTTAAAAAATCAGGAGTATATCTTTCCGGGTAAACGTTTTCGTTTTTTTCAGGCTTGGGTCCCCGCCTATTTACACACCGTTTGTTTTCAATAGGAAAATTCGATTAGTAGCTAATATGCAACAACTGTAAACAAGTTACCGTTGATAATAAATGTGTTCTTCAGTTGGATATTAGTTAAAACAATTGCCACTAGATCTTTTTTTGCAGGAACAATAGTTCTTCTATCTCTGGCATGTTTGTATAAGCGATTCTTGGCAGAATTACTGCTGATATATTGATAAATTGTTCATATTAATTGGGGTGTTAAGCCACAAAAAATCTATTAATGATGCGTTGCATATTATTTTTCAGGGAATGACAGCATGATAAATAACGTTTTGTACCTCAGCACTTAGGTACGACATATACAGCATTCCTTGATAAACCTGCATGAACAATATAGCAGGAACATTAACCACCGTAAATATTTTTTCGAATCGGTATATTGTATCACACAGTTAAATAGCTGTCAATTAGTAATAAATGTAAGATCTCTGAAACAAATAAAGCATGATGAAAACAGTCATAGAAAAATGCTCGCTACCGTTCACGCCCTCTATCCCCGTGTTGAGATGAACTGCATATTTAAAATGTCAATAGTACGAAATGTTGAGCAATCCCGGAACACATATGGCGGTGAACATGGAACCCCTTCATTGTGGTATTTTATACCATTCCGTGGCCAATGGCGTATGCTCTCAGATTCTAAGAAATTGCTTTGCCCTAAACGAGAAAACAATGGGCGAAAAAGAAAACAAGTTTTGACTTCCTTTAAAAAAGGAATCCAATACGTGAGCAAGCTATTTTGTTCTGTCATTTGAGTGCCGTTAGGAAATACGTTTAAATGGGGGAAACAACTACAAAGATGTAGATATAGATTTCGTAATAACAAATATCGGGTTAAAAATAGGAGAAGTTTACTTGGAAATACACAGTACTTATATCAGTGTTTGGATAATCGGTTACAACAGAGCTGGATTCTTGAGCATGTTTGACCAGCATCTGTTCAATATTGAAAATGTCTACAGAAATCTATATATTGCAAAAAAATATCGAATTGTAAAGATATTGATCATGATTCCACATGTTTGCAACTATCTTAGTAGCTGACTCAAAATCTACAGTATCAATAAATACTGAAAAGGGTGTCCACTGGAAGCAAAAACACGAACAGGAGATAAAAGTAAAAGACTCGGTTTTATTGAGTCTGTTTATGAGAGGTAATATAAATTGCAACAACTCTCACGCCTCCTAGCACCGGCTTAAGCGACATTCCACTTCAAAATAACAAAGATCGGGCTTGATGATCCCAAAAGACCAGTAAGTAATAATAACACTACTGACTTGTAGTCGGGGCGTTTAATATCTAGATGTTTATCTAAAGGAATGTGACACTTAGAAATATAAAGGTAAAGTAAAGTAAGGCATTCAAGCTGAATTAAGATATTAAGTCAAATAAAAAGCCAAATTCAAGATATGGAGATGGTCAAATAAAACTAGAAGGATGTTCCTCTGATCGCTTGTGTCGCTTTCCGTGTGCTGGACAACCTAAATATAAATAAATACTGAAAAGGGACCCCTTGGAAGGAACAAACACAAACAAGAAATAAAAGTAGCAGACTCGGTTGTATTGAGTCTGTTCATGAGAGGTAATGTTAAATGCAACACCTCTCACGCCCCCTGGCACCGGCTTAAGCGATATACTACTTTAAAGCCACAAAGACCGGGCTTGATGATCCCAAAGGACTAGTAAGTAATAGCATTACAGATTTGTAGTCGGGGCGACCTATATATATAGTTTCAAGACAGGGGGTGAAATCCTTCGTGAATTTTGAAACAAATTTTAAGTTTTATGAAAAAGGGGATACCTCTCCCAAAATGAAATTAAGAGTTATTAGTTTTGGGTAACAACATTCCAAGGGGAATATGTGTGTGCAGTTTCACAAACAAAGTGCTTGGTTAGATTGCAGGTTTAGGTTTTATGAAAAGGGGCATAACTCTACCAAAATGAAAGCCAGAGTTCAGATTGATATTCTGGACTGTTAATCAGATAGTTTTCGGTAAGTTGTTTTACAGTTGGCGAATTTACATTTGTTTTTAACAAAATGTAAATTCGTCAAATAATTGAAATTCGTTTTGATGACGTCTTAGGAAGTGCACTATTTCTGTTTTCTTTCCCTTTGTTTCTGAAGTGCATTTATAAATTTTCTCTTTGTGTTCTTTTTCTCACCGAGTCTTTGGTGTTTTGTATCTTTCTTTCAAACGGGACTTTAAGTTTTTTTATGCGAGCTGAGAGTTGTTTCTGATCTAGTCTCACTTTTTTCCTTTTTTTTAATAACTTTTTGCACGATCTTTTGCATCAAGATGATTGGGCGGTTTTTCCATAGTTTTTCTGGCCAGACAAAAATAAAACAAATCGTTTCATTCATTTGCCCGATGGGATATTTGCGCGATTATTTGGTGGTGGTGTTCTAAGTATTATATTCCCCCTACTATATGGATCGACGAGAAGAATCATCGATAATTTAGCAAGTGCGTGGACATCGACTTTTAATATTACAATTGTATACCATATTGTAACTCGTAATTTCCACATTGTTTTTATGTTTCATATAAACACTTTTAAGCAGTGTTTCAAGCTACTGTTTTACATTATACAATACAAAATGTATGTTTTTACATAAATTGTAATAAAGGGAGGTAATAGTTTTATTATCTACTATTTGAATGGTTCAATATATGCATGAAACCGGATTTTTTAAATTTGAATTGTCGTCATATATTTTTGGGACTTTCATATTTGCTTAATAGTTATAAAATCAAAATAAAATTAAAGATTTTGCAACTTATCAAGTTCCGTAGCACAGTAGCTAACAAACTTAGGTAAGAAAAGCAAAATGAACGCTATTGATATTGATCAATACAAAATCATATAATGTTAGTTAACGCACAATGCTAGTTAACGCATCTTGTTGTTTAACGCGTAAAGTTGCTAAAAAAAGTATAGATGGGACAACGTGTCAAACAAATGTTTTCAATAACAGAGATTATCGTTCTTTGTAACAAAAGCCATATATCAAAATAATCTGCTAAAAATATTTTTTCAGTTAAAGCATTTTTTTTAATTAAACAAACTCAAACAATAATTATTTTGACGTAAAATACAGACCTTCAGCAAAAATGCGATTCCTTTAAAGAGTGAGACATTTTATACGACAAAGCTTTTTTAGCGTTGCCAACATGCCGCGTTTGTTTCCATTTAAAATCATGTAAAAACATACAATTAAAAAAAAACTATTTTTATTAGTATACTTTTGGTGTATTTACTCAGGTACATAACAACTATATAATGGTTAATAAACGCATCTACTTGTAATTTCGTTCATTGGGACATTTCAGCCGCTTTTCATTTTCTTGACTTTTTTTGCTTTTTCAAACGGAACATAGAACAAACGTCATGAAGCTATGAAAGGTAACAGACGTCATTTAAAGAATATCAAGATTTCATAAAAAATCCCGCTCAATTTACGCAAATTTCAGCATTTATTCGTTAATATAGAGAAGCAAATGTAACGCGGGACAACATTTTAGCGTTTAATTTAAGTAGTTCGCATGTTTTATCAATTACAAAATCTCAGTGTTATTGATAGTGTTATGAGCACTCCAAAACGAAAACAATGGCCTTTGCAGTGATATATAACACTTCATATTTAATATATGTAAAAAGAAATAGAGGTCGCTCTTTTAATGAAACGGTCGGCATTTTTTTTAGAAGTGACACCAGTATTGTGCGCGACGTCTGTATATATATTATTTTTTTAGATTTTTTTTTTTTTTTTTTTATTATTATTTTTTTTTCGATTAATTTTTTATTTGATTTTTTTTTATTTGTTTTATTGATTGAATTTTTTTTTTTTTTTTTTTCATTTTTTTTTTAATATTTCTTTATTTCATAATATTTTTTTAATTGATTTTTTTATTTGTTTTGTGTTATCGCCGTGTTAGCAGAAAGCATTGCTATGCTTTCTAGTTGTGCCTATTGCGTTTTTTCCGGTTCGTTGATTTTTGATTTTTGATGGAGTTACGGCCCCCGACATTTTTACTTTTAAATTTCTTGTCGGCGCTACACCTCCTAAACGCCTTGCTGGATTTAGACGAAACTTGGCAGAAAGCATCGGTAAGATTTCTAGTTGTGCATATCACGCTTTTGTTCTAATTCGATGATTTATGATCTGTTAAATCTGAAGTTACTTCATTTTTATGTGATCTTTACAATATTGTTTAGAATGTTAATATAACAACCCCCCCCCCCCCCCCCCAATCCCCCCCACCCCCCATCCCCCATTTTTATGAAATTTCATTCATAAAAGAAAGTGGGACAAACACATGCCATGCTAGACACAGCAGACTTATTGCCCATGATTACCAGGTGAGCGATCTAAGGCCATCCTAAACTTTATGCCAACAACCCTTGATATAACAGCGTTTTAGACAGTAGAGCGTCCACATGCCCTCTTGGGCCTCTTGTTATTAATAGAATGACATTTTGTTTTTAAACAAATGCACTTACATGTCATCCCAGCAAACTGCAAATTTCATTGTTTTTAGTTACTAAAATTTTTACAAACTTTCATTTAAGTATCATTGACCTTTTGTTTTTAAGTCCCAGCCCCTGTTAGGCGAGACATGTGAATCCGCGGATTTCTTGTTAACTGAATGTTTGTAATCACCCTTGCGTTGTAGTACTTGTTAGAGATACTATTCTGTGAATGCTACTCTTCCTGTTGGACTTGTCACGTCACCTTTTCAGTATTTATTATAAAATTGTCTTTGTATATGCCTACTATTTCTATTGCATTTGTTGATGTATACGGTAGCAGACATACAATAGTTTCAGCAAATACTTTCATTCTGTATTTCCATGATAACGCAATTACGGCAAGTAAAAGTAACATTATTTATAAATTCCGATTTAACAATCATTCACAATTGACAACTGAATATAGTGCTTCACCTTAATCTATTACTTGAAAATTAAAGCCAAATTATTGCAAAAACTACGTTTCTCATTTTTAGAAATGACTGAGTGTGTACGCTTTTAAGAGCTTAATTATAGGTTAGATTTAAATTACATGTCATTGTTGAGATGTTTAAACTTACAATAATCTTCTGTAATAAAAAATGTATATGGCAAAAAAATAGAAAAATTAATAGTTTTTGATTTGCTCTTATGTAAGATAATTCGACAGAATACGCCTTTGGGTTATAGATTCGCGCCATGTAAAAGGCCATTTCCCAAAATATATTAAGGTAACAAGGTTTTGGTCGCCTACTGACGATATGTCTTTCAGCTTATCGAGTCTTCGAACGCATGCTGCAAGCTATAATTTGAACGCTATAAGTACACAAAACAAATGGTGCAACAAACTTTAACATTACGTGGACCCGCCTTACTTGCATTAACATTATTACGCGATGGGAAAGCTTATATTAGCAGGATTTATAACGGATATATGACAATAAAACACGTTTATAAACAGTTTTTACTGAAAAATATGCGATAACTTGTTTAAAATTGCCCATAACATGTTTTACTTTCTTACAAGAGGCTCATATGGGCCTTAATTGATCACCTGAGCAAACATACACAACAAATTGGGACCTACGGTCATAGTCACCCCAGTGGTTGAACTTGTTGAAACTTGATTCTACCTGTCAATGATATACCTGAAGTTATAACAGAAAAGGCAGTTGGTCCAGCAGGTCTTTACATGATTTGTTTTTTGTGGTTTAATGCCATTTTTCCGGCCATTATAGGATATGTATGACGGTCGATTTTAAGTGGTGAAGGCAGACCACTCACTCATTCCTGGGTAAAACCAGTACTGTATACCTCCCGCCATCCGTAAGGATTAAACAAAACAAAGGGTTGTTCCATCCTCCCCACTCTCCCTACACCACCCGCACCACCACATTTTGGTACGCAGTATTCAGGGCAAATTTAGAGAGTATTCGGTACCTACGGCCCGGGTTAAAATAGTATTCAGTACTTTGGTTATCCTTGTTAAATAGATATTTAGAGTACTCGGGCCTAAAATGAAGAAGTATTCAGTACTCAGCTCTAAATTAGAGAGTATTCAGTACTCGGTGAAGGGGGAGAGGGTGGGGGGAAACACCCTCAAACAAGTATGGTCGTATGTCTCCCTATTGATAAGTAAACTATACATTTAGTGTCTCCCTATTGATACGTAAACTATACATTTAGTGGAATAATGTCCGATAATCATGTCTCCCTGTCGCAACATATATATTATTGTTAGTTATTATTTCTGTAGTAATCGCGGGTGTTTGAATCTGTACCAAAAACTTCAAATTATTAATATATCTGAGTGTTCTCAACATTGCGTTATCTTCCCAGACTTATTTGTTAGTTTTAGTAGGTTACGTCTCCGTCGGATTTCCTGCGGCCGTTAATTACTGTCATATTCACTTTCGCAAACAACGACCATTTACTTCTCATAAATTCTGCTGTTTTCCTACTGAGAAAGCTCAAAGTGTATGCTGGAAGTTGATAAATTGATGTACGATATTAAGTGAACAAGAGTTGCAGCACCCACAGTAAATCAAAAGTGATAAACGGTGATTTTAATACTGTTATTGGACTAAACTATAAAATACATGTTCCTGTCTAGGAATATGCATAAAACTCAAACATGCTTATAATAGGAAAAGAGTTAATTTCTAAAACTAGTTATACATAGATCACTTAACATGGTATAAAGTATATAAATCACTTAACGTGAGACAAAGCTATCACAAATCACGTGAGATAAAATACAAAACTGCCACAAGTCAATGTATAAGAAGAAACCCACATAAAAATGGAATTGAATGGAATCTATCCAAGAACAAACATTGTAAGTCCACGTTCCTATGTAATACAAACGTTTCTGAACACAACACTATTTGCATTTCAGGGTGCATAGACGCAAAATATGAATCGAGATTTGTTTTATTACTTTATGTACGTTTTCATACCTTTATTTGATTAGATAGAATGGAAACATACGCTCCCAGATCTGTTTGTAATCTTACCGTAGCCATCCGCTAAGCTTCATCAAGCCAAAAATTCATTTTGATCCCACATGTTTACATTGTAATTTTATTGACAGTCGAAAACCAAAATGGCGGACGGAACATTCTAGTTGTCTAGGGTAGGGTGGCTTAAAACATTCATTTGGCCAATAGTGGTGTAAATAACAAAACATAAACGCATTATACTATGTACTAACCTTTAGGCTAGATAAAATGTTTGTTTCATTCCAAAATAAGAGTAAAGTGCGATAGATTGTTGGAGGTGCTGACCATTGAACAACAACACTACACTGCATAGCCTATGTTTTATTTCGTATATACGAACCCTGGAAACAGTCATGCGCATACAAATATCTAAAGAAATAACGCCGCCATGTTGTTTTATTTAAACATGCGGAATCAATATGAATTTTGGGCTTTGTGAAGCTTAGCCAGTAGAGCATCCACAGACCCTCTTGGGCCTCTTGTTTTTTAATAGAATGCCATTTTGTTTTTAAACAAATGCATTTAAATGTCATTTCAGCAAACGGCAAACTCGATTGTTTTTAGTTACTAAAATGTTTACAAACTTTCATTTAAGCATCATTGACCTTTTTATTTTTAAGTCCAGCCCCCGTTAGGCGAGACATATGAATCTACGGATTTCTTGTCTTTATCGTGCGTGTTGTTTTGTGTAAGCCACATGCTTATGTGTCTCCGATGGAATATGATGTGTCTTCTGTGGAATATGTGTGTTCGGTGGAATATGTATCTCCGGTGGAATACGTGTCTCTGGTGGAATATGTGCCTCCGGTGGAATATTGTCTCTGGTGGAATATGTGTCTGCGGTGAAATACCTGTCTCCGGCGGAAAATGTGTTTAAGGTGGAATATATGTCTCCGGTGGTATATTTATACCGGTGGTATATTGTCTTCGGTGTCTTCGGTGGACTATGTGTCTCTGGTGGAATATGTGTCTCCAGTGGAACATTTGTCTCCGGTGGAATATGTGTCTCCGGTGAAATATTGTGTCTCTGGTGAAATATGTGTCTTCGTTGGAATATGTGTCTCTGGTGGAATATTGTGTCTCCGGTGGTAGATGTGTCTCTGTGGGAATATGTGTCTCCGTTGGAATTCAGCCAAGTTAGCTACAGCCGTCCTTTACTACTACAACATTTACAACATACCAGTTTTACATCTCATATATTCTGTTTAATAGGCACTTACCGAAGCGCAGATGAATCTCCTATTGTTTTTACGACGATATATACTAAAGCAAAAATGAAACGCAACTCGGGGATTTCCGCTATATATTGTATATACTGCACACTTAATTCAACACAATATTCCAAATAAATCCCACGATGATTTGTAAAAAACAAAAAGTTGCAGTTAGTTACAGAAAGGACACAACTGTGATGTTTTAGACGTTTTAAACACAGTACAGTTTGTAACAAGAAATTCATAAATGTTCCTCTTTGAAAAATTTATCCATTTCAGTACTGTATTTAACGTAAAGAGTTTGCAAAATTTTGCGTCCTAAAAAGTATGAAAGGCGAAATTTAGAAATCGCTCAACACGTTAAATACAAAAATATTGCAGTCTCGGTTTGATTAAAACTGTTCATAAACGGTAGTCAAAAGTCCTTGCTACCGTTCACACCCTCTAGTCCCGAGTTGAGCAGAGCTCAATATTAATCTTGTCAATTGTAAGCATATGGCGGTGAATATGGAACCTTTAATGCGGTATTTTCACACCATTACATGGCCAGCGGCGTATGGTCCCAGTTTCCAACTAAACGCTTTCCCCTAAACGAGAAAACAATGGGCAAAATAAACAAAATGGAATTTAGTTGGGAGCAAAGGGTATGAAGCCTGATTATCACAAGTAACAGTCAAAAGACTAAATTAAAAAGCAGGCAACACATCCTAAGATTGATTAAACAATACTCAGAGTCTTCGAAGGCTGGAGTAGTTTAACCACCCATTCGAAATCCAAGTAAGAAAACAAAAGTATTCTCCATAGATCGGAATGAATAAGAGTTTGCTCATATGCTTGAGCCAAACGCGTACTCTGTCAATAATGAAACTTTGAAGGAATACTATTTGCTGTGTCATGTGTTGTTTTAGTTCTTTTTTCCGAAAGGTACCATTCGATTAACAGCAGCATATTGTATATGCAATATATAGCGGAAATTCCCGAATTGCGTTACTTTTTCGTTTCAGTATATACATGATAGATGTTTGCCATAGTTTACAACCTACGATCTAAACTGTTCCCTTCAGTTTTGTAAATTTTATGTTTAAATAAACATGACCATCTTTGTATTTTACATTTATATCTATTAATATTGTCTGGGTTTTTTTAATGGATTCAGCCATACGGGGATTTCTTTATTTGCACTTTATTGGGATTACAAAAGGGAAAATGTGAGGTTTGGTGCACCCTGGTTACGTACCATCCCAAGGCGGTACCCATATTGTCATCTCTTTTGTTGTGGTGCCCCGTTCTTTATTTGTAAGTGTTGTCTGTTTTAAAAGTCGTATTTCGGATTGCGGAGTTTGAACAAGTGCATGACGTCGCATAAAATATAAAGAGTTTCAGAGCAAATGTTTCATTCTTTTTTGTCAATGACAACGCAAATTATGGAATCACGGAGCAGTCCAAATTCCAGAGCAAATTAAATTCTGCCAAGAGCAAGTAACATCATTTAAACTAAAATCATCGAATTGCGTTGTCTTTACAACTGAAAATAGTGCTTCATCTAATCTATTTCTTAAAAGTATAGCCAGAAATATCACAGAAACTCTATGTTTATCGTAACTCATTTTGTGAAATTACGGTGTGTGCCAGAAATATCACAGAAACTCTATGTTTATCGTAACTCATTTTGTGAAATTACGGTGTGTGTACATTTGTTTATGCGTTCGATTTAAATAACATGTCATTGTAAAGACGCGCAATAACCTTCTAACCACTCCATTGAAGATTTTAGTATCAAATGGTGTCGTAGAGAACATGCGGACCCAAACTCACTTTCTACTTGGAAAAGGTCAATTCTGGATATTATAGATACACGTATTAACTTTTATAATGCTAACCCCTCTTCACTTATTCCGAGACCGAGGTTTTCCTTTCGTAATTTAAAATCGGGAATTCAGGAAATTCATAATAAATTTGTTTTAGTTCCTGCAGATAAAGCAGCTAATAATGTAATTATTGTTTGACGCCTACATTACGTGAATTGTTTGTCTCTGGAACTCGGCAGCACCAATACGTATACTCCAGTTAATTCTACTGAGGATGATGTTGTTTCCGCACATATCACTCGGTGCACTACTTTCAAGGCTGGTGTAAACGATAAGCAAATTAAACTGCCTACTATGTACTGGATTCCTAAATTACATCAAAATCCATATAAGGCTCGCTTTATTTCGAATTTTAGTGCCTGCACCACAACAAACATCTCCAAACTTTTAACTTCTTGTCTTACTGCCGTTAAAGATCACGTTAAACTATATTGTGATAAAAATTATGAAAACTCTGGGATTAATTTATTTTGGTCTATAAATAATTCAGGAGACGTTCTTGATAACATTTTCAATAAAGGTCAAGTTTCATCAATAAGCACTTATGACTTCTCTACACTATATACAACCTTACCACATCACCTTATTAAAGACAAGCTAATTTCTCTTATTCAAAAAACATTCGCTAGAGAAAATACTACATTTTTGGCATGTAATAATATAAAAGCGTTTTTTACTAACGGCAGTTTAGACAATTATACTATGTGGACTTGCTATGAAGTTTGTGAAGCACTCATCTTCCTATTAGATAATATTTTCGTCAGTTATGGAACCACCGTTTATAGACAATTGTTGGTATCCCTATGAGTACGAACTGTGCACCACTTGTCGCAGATTTGTTCTGGATACATCCTGAGATGTTTATTATTTTTTTGTATGTGTTTCTTTAGTTAGTTTCTCTGGATGTGGACTTTATTGTTAGAGAATTCCTTTTGATGGGATGTAGTTTTGTTTACACTGTCTTGTCTATTTGGGCGCTGAAGACAGGATAATAGCAAGGATTGTGCGCATATAAAATCGATTCAAGCTAACCAGTAGGCCTTATTGCCTACTGACCGTTCCAAGTCGGTAAACCTGTCTTCACCACCCTTTCTGTTGTTTTTTGTCACCTTCATTGTATTTTCAAGTCCTTGTTTGCAGTACAGAGCGGACCTACGATGCCATTGCGTTCGGACGCTGTGGTTTCTATAGGACCCTATATCTCATTGTTTCTTATTTTGCTATGAAAGGGATTTCATGTTGAGTCTTTCACCAGATACCCAGGCAGATGTTATTGAAGCCTTTAATGACACCTCTCGGTATCTGGATGACATATTGAACATTGCCAACCCTTTCTTTCCAACTAGGGTTAATTATATGTATCCTAAAGAACTTCAGCTTAACAAAGCTAATATATTTGATAATAACGCTTCTTTTCTTGTTTAGATCTCTCGATTGAAAATGGTAAAATAATTAGCAAAATCTATGACAAGAGAGATGATTTTAATTTTGACATTGTTAATTATCCCCACTTGGATGGGGATGTTCCCCGAGCAACTTATGTGGTGTATGTGTCTCAACTTATCGGTTTTTCTAGAGCTTGTACTCGAGTTGAGGACTTTAATATTCGTAATCTTTGTATAACTAAAAAGTTACTCAACCAGGGTTACCGTTACCATAAACTTCGTAAAACCTTTGCAAAATTTTATTATCGTAACCTTGATCTTCTTTCCAAATATAAAAGTAATTTAAGGACTCTTCTGCGACAAGGACTATCACAACCTGACTTCTATGGTGATGTGATTTATAAACTTCGTAAAATTCTTGGTCATGATCACTTTCATACTATCTTTGTTAAACTTGTTAAAAATGTATCAAAAGAGGTTATCAACCTATCATTTTGCAACGTACTGCATGCTTGGTGGTGGACCCTTTTACAGTTCGCCACTATGCTTTCCTCTTTAATTGTACGATGACCGGACAGGCTGTTGACCCTATGATGACGCCTACCTAAAGCCCATTGGGACGGTGGCGTTTGATGTTTGTCTATGATTTTTCTTGTCGTGCCCTTAATGGTTTATTCTCTTACTGCTCTGGCTTCTGCCAAGTCATTGAGTACCTTCATTGTGGCTTTCTAGGCTATTGGTTTTTTGTATTATATTTACACGAGCATATTTGTGCTTTACTTATATTGCCTATTGATGCTGCCTTGTTGGTTAGAGATTAGATCATGGCGGGGATTTCTTTATTTACACTGTCCTGTTTTAATGGGATGACAGTAGGGTAAGTGTGAGGTTTGGTGCACCCTTGAACCGGTTTAAACCCCCAGTGGCCTACTTTGCCACTGACCGTTCCAAGGCGGTAGCCCTATTGTCAACCCTTTTGTGTTTGTGATGTCGTTTGCATTTATTATTGCTTTTGCCTTCTTGTTTGTCTGTTTGCGTGTTTGTTTCTGTGTTTTGTGGTTGACTGTCCTCCTTGAATGCTACTTTCCCTGTCCGATCTTTTTATATTTCTTCCTGTAATAAAAACAAATATGAAAAATTAATTATTTGTTTGAATGTCTCATTTTCGATTGTTTGGCAAAATATGTATTTGGGTTATCTATTCTTTGCCGACTGACAATGTGTCTTCTGCCAAGTCACTGAGTACCTTCTTTGTGGCTTTCTAGGCTATTGTTTGTTTGTATTTATATATACACGAGCATCTTTGTGTTTTACTTATATTGCCTATTAATGCTGCCTTGTTGGTTAGAAAATAGTTCATGGCGGTTTGTTTCTTTATTTACACTGTCCCGTTTTATTGGGCTGACAGTAGGGTACGTTCGGTGCACCATAGAACCTGGTTTAAACCCCCAGTGGCCTTTTTTGTCACTAACCGTTCCAAGGCGGTAGCCCCATTGTCAACCCTTTTGTGTTTGTGATGCTTATTTGGCCTTAACTTGTTCTTTGTTTCTGTGTGTGTTTGTGGTTGACTGTCGTCCTTGAATGCTGCTTTTCCTGTTCGAATTTTATATCTATATTTTCTGCTAATCGAGTCTGCGAACATACTCTGTAACAATAATTTATGTTTGTGACTTCGCGTGCTTTACTTTTATTGATTAATTATTTATCAACCTAATTGTTTTTTGTTTTGAATATGTGTTTTTGGTAACTGCGTTTGCTGACTTCTACAATTGCTGTTCGACTTTTATATCAACTTTTGTAGATAAAAATCGAACAGCAACTGTTACAAAAGTAGATATAAACGTCGAGCATGACATGTAGCATACAAGGACCACAGTCAACCAAAAACACCGATAAAAAAAACAATAATTACAAAAATGGATCAAAATCAATATATGACATCACAAACATAAAAGGGTTGTCAATATGGCTATCGTCAAAGTAAATTTTCAAGGAAAATAACATTTAAGCATTAGGGTAAATAGGGGGAAACTCCTTTTGATGCTGCTTTGTTGATTACAATTATGATTGTAATAATCCAATTCAGTTAACAGATGGTACTAATTACCGGGGTAGTTAATTGGTGATGGCCCCACAGTATATAAGTAATTGCTTCAGTCAATCAAAATGTCTCTTGAATTAATAAATACTCACAAGGTTCTTTCACAAAATATATGAAACACAAAATAATGAAACATTATGAGTTTTTCCATTCTAAATATATATATAAAAATCGAACAGGAGAAGTAGCATTCAAGGACGACACTCAATCACAAAAACACACAGACAAAAAGAAAAACTATATACAAAACTGAATAAAAAGCAAAATAAGACAAGGGTTGACAATAGGGCTACCGCCTTGGAAAGGTCAGTGCCAAAAAAGGCCGCTGGGGTTTTAAACAAGGTTGGTTCTAGGGTGCACCAAACCTCACATTTACCCTACTGTCATCCCAATAAATCGGGACAGTAAAGAAATCCCCGCCACGAACTACTCTCTAACCAACAAGGCAGCATTAATAGGCAATATAAACAAAACACAAATATGCTCGTGTATATATAAATACAAAAAAAACAATAGCCTAGAAAGTCAAAAAGAAGGTACTTAGCCAGAGCAGCAAGGGAACTAACCATAGAGGGCCGGACAAGACAAGATTGCGTACAAACGTCAAACGTCACCATCCTTTTGGTCTACACCATCTACGCCCATCTTGGTGTTTAAATAAGCCAACTCGCTGAGACCAGACTCTTTTTATTACACAAATAACATTTATTAAAATGAGAACATTTATTTTTACTAAATGTATTTTTTAAACATAAAATTGTGAGATTAACCCCCGCTCAAAAACTGGTAAATCTATACTGCGGTTTTGCATGTAAACAAATATAGCGGCCCCCATGGAAAGTTCTGGATGGGAAACATGCTGAATTTTAATCTGTTTGACTTTGTATGTTTAGTTTCAGTTTTGTCTTCGGAAAAGCTTTCATTGTGGCCTATGGAAAGCAATTAGTGTACCGAAACCTAAATGCAGAATGAAGACATACTACATGGTCAACAATTTGGGCAGCAGTCTTAAAATTATTGCTGTATTTCATGTGGAATTTAAATTAATATCTAAATGGATGACTTATAGTGATCAACAGACATGCTGATGCATCAAAAAATAATTCGACAAGAAATGAGCACGCTTGAAGGTAAGGGGTGCTATATAGTACTTAGACTGCAGAAAATATACATAGACTTTGGTATTGAAGCGTGTACATTGGTACGCACGTATGCATATCGCATAGCTACATATCCCAAACACGTGCATGTTATATCAGCCATGTTGTTGCAGATAGTTCTTGAGCTGGCTGTGAACCCTCTCCTACCCAAGGGGGAATTTTGTAGTGTATGATTTTCTGATAGAACGTACATTTAACTTCAAAATGAATGAGACATGTGTGCCATCTGAGCGTTGGGACTTTAGTGATTTTTGGGGGAAAACGTTGCGTTTTTAGACGAAAGTCGCCGAAATCTGGAATCATATATTTTAGAAAAAGAATGGACTATATTAGAACCAATTTGAATTGATGGAATCTTTCTCGGAACGCATTTCTACATGTCCCACCATATAATTTATGGATCCGATACTTAAATATTGAGATTTTGAGTAAAAATGTTAAAAAATTGAATAAAATCGCTGATTTCTGTAGTACATTATGGTATTTAACTAAAATTTAGAAATATAGTTAATACAATAGAAAAAATAAATATTGTAACCTTTTGGGCAGGGTAAGGTCCAGTGATTAAAAAGAAAAAAGTTCCAAACCGCATGATGTTTGGAAATACCTTAATTTTGGGGCGAAAAATGTGTATTTTTGTCAAAAATCGTCGGAATCTGCAATTATTTTTTAAAATTAGTAGTACCGTACTATTTGACAGCCTTCTGAGCATCTTTTTGGCCTGTTTTATAACTCGGTATTTTTTTGCATTTTCTTGTAAAATAACTTTACATGAATTTACATGGATTTACATGTAGGTATGAATTTACAAGAATTTACATGAATTATTACATGAATTTCTATTGATACATAAAAATGTCAAGGAAAGAATGAGTGCGATACTCGATCAAAACTGTTATTTTTTTCCTCCTAATAATATGATCTGAAAGCGCGCAAAACTACACAACATTTTTTTTTCATGAATTATCTTTACTTGGCGTAACTTTAATTGTGTGTGTTTTGTGCATTTTTTCTTCTTTCCGTCCAGTGTTTTGAAGTTATATTTATTTTATGATCAATGGTAGAACTGTTCTATTTCCAGAGCTCAAGCAACACATATCTTGTTCTATTGACACCGGGATGCGTTACTTTGTGTGCTACTGTGTTTGACATACATGACCCAGCAAAGCCTACAGCATTTGGTAAGTGATTTGTAGAAATGTACCTTGCTTTGGTTTATCCTGTTTCATTTATTAAACATATCTATCAATGGGCATTTTCTATTCTAAGAGTCTTAAAATATGTTTGAATTTTTAAGAGGTGGTTTCACCCAGTTTCTGTATTTGTGTATTAACCAAGCAGCAAGCAAACAAGTAAGCAAACAAGCAATCAAGCAAGCAAGCAAACAAACAAACAAACAAGCAGGCAGGCAACATTTCAAAAATGCCACTATATTGTTTTATTCCATTTAACATAGAATTCGACTGCATAGTTGAAAATCGCACCAAAAGTAAATGTCGAAAAGCAAAAGGTCAATATAGCACACCTGTCTGTTTGTATGTATGTCTCTTGGTTGTAACACATGCTTTATTGAACTGTAATTTGTATATACCCCGTATTGTTTCTAATTACCACCCCCCACCCCCCCCCCCCCCATCCCCACCACCCCCACGCGGGCATGACATTTTCTGAAACGGGGGCGCTTTTTAGAACGCTTTTCGTAAGCCAGTACACATTTTAATTTCCTTATATAATGCTAAAGATGAATTCCTGTTCTTGTTGTGTTACTGAAATATGGAATTAAATTCATAAGATTGTGTATACTGTTTCTTGGATTTTAACCACTTTTCTTGGATATTAACCACTTTTACATCTCGAGGTAAGATCTTTGTTTTAAAGTTAGGGGATGCGCTTATTAAAGGGGGCGTTAATTAGAAACAATACGGTACATTGACACAAAGAAGTCTAGGAACTTAAAACATGTTTTGTTTATACCTTAATACTATCTAAAGTCAAATTATACTCAAAAACAGTATTTTCTAATAGGGGTGTGGGGTGGGAGTAAACAAATAGGTCATATGTGCATATAAGCAGGATTATGTTCAAAATAAGGGGCAGACAGTGTATAATATGACACATAGAACTATGCAACTACCACAGTAAAATATTTGGCATAAAATATTTGATGAACTGATGGAATCATAAAATATTGATTTTTTTTTCGGAAAACGGTTTTTAGCTCTACTGGCCAAGGGCCAGCAGAGCTTATGGGATGCTGTGTTGTCCGTCGTCCGTCGTCTGTCGTCTGTCGTCTGTCTGTCGTCTGTCGTCTGTCGTCCGTTAACTTTTCTTCAAACGACTTCTTCTCAGAAACCGCTTGGCTAATTTTGACCAAACTTCACGTGGATGATCCTTAGTTGAATGCTTTTTAGATTTGTTAAAATTAGGTCAATGCTACATCCAAGATGGCTGCCATTACCATATATGGTTGAAACCTTAAAAAATCTTCTTCTCCAGAACCGCTGGACAGATTTCAACAGTTTTTCTTTTAAAATGATTGCCAACGCCTAGACTATCAAGTTTGTTCAAATAAAGTCCCCGGGGTCAAAAATGGCCGTGCCCCGGGGGTCCAAAATTTGTATATTGAGGTTTTGCATGTTTTTCATATAGACATATAGGAAAAAACTTTAAAAAATCTTCTTCTCTGAAACCACAAGGCACAGAGCTCTCATGTATTACATGTAGCATCAGCTTATGGTCCTCTACTAAGTATGTTCAAATGGTGACCCTGGGGTCAAATTTGTCCCCGCCCCGGGGGTCACAGTTTTACATAGACTTATATAGGATTTTTTTTTTAAAAATCTTCTTCTCGGAAACTACAAGAGCCAGAGGTTTGATATTTTGCATTTACTATAAGCTTATGGTCCTTTACCAAGTTTGTTGAAATGGTGACCCTCGGGTCACTTTTGGCCCCGCCCCAAGGGTCACATGTTTTACATAGACATGTATAGGGAAAAACTTAAAAAATCTTCTTCTCTGAAACTGCAAGAGCCAGAGGTTTAATATTTTGCATTTGCTATAAGCTTGTGGTCCTCTATCAAGTTTGTTCAAATGGTGACCCAGGGGTCACATTTGGCCCCACCCCGGGGGTCACAGTTTTACATAGGCTTGTATAGGGAAAAACTGAAAAAAATCTTCTTCTCTGGAACCACATGGCACAGAGCTCTCATGTAATACATGTAGCATCAGCTTATGGTCCTCTACTAAGTTTGTTCAAATGGTGACCCGGGGGTCAAATTTGTCCCCGCCCCGAGGGTCACAGTTTTACATAGACTTATATAGGATTTTTTTTTAAAAAATCTTCTTCTCGCCAACTACAAGAGTCAGAGGTTTGATATGTTACATTTATTATAAGCTTATGGTCCTTTACCAAGTTTGTTCAAATAGTGACAATAGTGACCCTGGGGTCACATTTGGTCCCGCCTCAAGGGTCACATGTTTTACATAGACATGTATAGGGAAAAACTTAAAAAATCTTCTTCTCTGAAACTGCAAGAGCCAGAGGTTTAATATTTTGGTGTTGCTATAAGCTTATGGTCCTTTACCTATTTTGTTCAAATGGGGACCCTGGGGTCACATCTGGCCCTGCCCCGGGGATTCACAGTTTTACATAAATGCTTGTAGAGGGAAAAATTGAAGAAAAAAAATCTTCTCTGGAACTGCAAGAGCCAGAGGTTTAATATTTTGCATTTGCTAAAAGCTTATGGTCCTTTACCAAGTTTGTTCAAATGGTGACCCTGGGGTCACATTTGGCCCCGCCCCAAGGGTCACATGTTTTACATAGACATGTATAGGGAAAAACTTAAAAAATCTTCTTCTCTGAAACTGCAAGAGCCAGAGGTTTAATATTTTGCTGTTGCTATAAGCTTATGGTCCTTTACCAATTTTGTTCAAATGGGGACCCTGGGGTCACATCTGGCCCCGCCCCGGGGGTCACAGTTTTACATAAATGCTTGTATAGGGAAAAACTGAAAAAAATCTTCTTCTCTGGAACTGCAAGAGCCAGAGGTTTAATATTTTGCATTTGCTGTAAGTTTATGGTCCTTTACCAAGTTTGTTCAAATGGTAACCCTCGGGTCACATGTTTTACATAGACATGTATAGAGTTGTTTTTTTTTTATTGTTTTTTTTGTGTTTTTTTAATTATTTTTTTTGAAATTTTTTTTTAAATATTTTTTTTGGAATTTTTTTTTTTGGAATTTTTTTTTTTTTGAAATATCTTCTCTTTTTTAGCTCTACTGGCCAAGGGCCAGCAGAGCTTATGGGATGCTGTGTTGTCCGTCGTCCGTCGTCTGTCGTCTGTCGTCTGTCGTCTGTCGTCTGTCGTCCGTTAACTTTTCTTCAAACGACTTCTCCTCAGAAACCGCTTGGCTTATTTTGACCAAACTTCACGTGGATGATCCTTAGATGAATGCTTTTTAGATTTGTTAAAATTAGGTCAACGCTACATCCAAGATGGCTGCCATTACCATATATGGTCGAAACCTTAAAAAATCTTCTTCTCCAGAACCGCTGGACAGATTTCAACAGTTTTTCTTTTAAAATGATCGCCAACGCCTAGACTATCAAGTTTGTTCAAATAAAGTCCCCGGGGTCAAAAATGGCCGTGCCCCGGGGGTCCAAAATTTGTATATTGAGGTTTTGCATGTTTTTCATATAGACATATAGGAAAAAACTTTAAAAAATCTTCTTCTCTGAAACCACAAGGGACAGAGCTCTCATGTATTACATGTAGCATCAGCTTATGGTCCTCTACTAAGTTTGTTCAAATGGTGACCCTGGGGTCAAATTTGTCCCCGCCCCGGGGGTCACAGTTTTACATAGACTTATATAGGATTTTTTTTTTTTAAATCTTCTTCTCGGAAACTACAAGAGCCAGAGGTTTGATATTTTACATTTACTATAAGCTTATGGTCCTTTACCAAGTTTGTTCAAATGGTGACTCTCGGGTCACTTTTGGCCCTGCCCCAAGGGTCATATGTTTTACATAGACATGTATAGGGAAAAACTTAAAAAATCTTCTTCTCTGAAACTGCAAGAGCCAGAGGTTTAATATTTTGAATTTGCTATAAGCTTGTGGTCCTCTATCAAGTTTGTTCAAATGGTGACCCAGGGGTCACATTTGGCCCCACCCCGGGGGTCACAGTTTTACATAGGCTTGTATAGGGAAAAACTGAAAAAAATCTTCTTCTCTGGAACCACATGGCACAGAGCTCTCATGTAATACATGTAGCATCAGCTTATGGTCCTCTACTAAGTTTGTTCAAATGGTGGCCCGGGGGTCAAATTTGTCCCCGCCCCGAGATTCACAGTTTTCATATATAAGTTTTACTTATATAGGATTTTTTTTTTTTAAAAAATCTTCTTCTCGCCAACTACAAGAGTCAGAGGTTTGATATGTTACATTTATTATAAGCTTATGGTCCTTTACCAAGTTTGTTCAAATAGTGACCCTGGGGTCACATTTGGTCCCGCCCCAAGGGTCACATGTTTTACATAGACATGTATAGGGAAAAACTTAAAAAATCTTCTTCTCTGAAACTGCAAGAGCCAGAGGTTTAATATTTTGCTGTTGCTATAAGCTTATGGTCCTTTACCTATTTTGTTCAAATGGGGACCCTGTGGTCACATCTGGCCCTGCCCCGGGGATTCACAGTTTTACATAAATGCTTGTATAGGGAAAAACTGAAAAAAAAATTCTTCTCTGGAACTGCAAGAGCCAGAGGTTTAATATTTTGCAATTGCTAAAAGCTTATGGTCCTTTACCAAGTTTGTTCAAATGGTGACCCTGGGGTCACATTTGGCCCCGCCCCAAGGGTCACATGTTTTACATAGACATGTATAGGGAAAAACTTAAAAAATCTTCTTCTCTGAAACTGCAAGAGCCAGAGGTTTAATATTTTGCTATTGCTATAAGCTTATGGTCCTTTACCAATTTTGTTCAAATGGGGACCCTGGGGTCACATCTGGCCCCGCCCCTGGGGTCACAGTTTTACATAAATGCTTGTATAGGGAAAAACTGAAAAAAATCTTCTTCTCTGGAACTGCAAGAGCCAGAGGTTTAATATTTTGCATTTGCTATAAGTTTATGGTCCTTCACCAAGTTTTTTCAAATGGTAACCCTCGGGTCATATTTGACCCCGCCCCAAGGGTCACATGTTTTACATAGACATGTATAGGGATTTTTTTTTTTGAATTATTTTTTTTTGAATTATTTCTTTTATTTTTGATTATTTTTTTTTATTTTTTTTTAAATTATTATTTTTTTTTTTTTTTAAATTTTTTTTTTTTTTTAGCTCTATGTTCGACCAGTCGGACCAGTAACAGAGGTGTTCTTGATTTAGTTGAACATGCTATATGTTGCCTCATTAATACGGTTGGGCCTTCATTTTTCATCTGATCTTTACCAAACTTTACCAGATTCTTTAGTTATGGCCCTTGATTTAGTTAAAAAGCTGTTTTTTGCCCGAAACTTTCAAAAAAACGTAAATGGCAGTCACTCACTTCATTGATGTTATAAGAGCCATGTTAGCCAGTAGAGCGTCCACAGGCCCTCTTGGGCCTCTTGTTTTTGAAATGTTTTGCAATTTTATCTTTTTTTTGCAATTTTTTTTTGGAATTTTTGGAATTTTCTTCTCTTTTTTTTGCAATTTTTTGCAATTTTTTTTTTTAGCTCTATGTTCGACCAGTCGGACCAGTAACAGAGGTGTTCTTGATTTAGTTAAACATGCTATATGTTGCCTCGTTGATACGGTTGGGCCTTCATTTTTCATCTGATCTTTACCAAACTTTACCAGATTCTTTAGTTATGGCCTTTGATTTAGTTAAAAAGCTGTTTTTTGCCCGAAACTTTCAAAAAAACGTAAATGGCAGTCACTCACTTCATTGATGTTATAAGAGCCATGTTAGCCAGTAGAGCGTCCACAGGCCCTCTTGGGCCTCTTGTTGTTGTCTCGACTGAAAAATTGTGGTAAAATGAAAATGAAAGAAAAAAAATGCACAATTGTATACACTACAAACTTTCTATTTTCCATGAGTGCCTGTCTTTGACTACTGTTAGTAACAATAATGCTCACTGTTCAATAAATTGGAAAATATAACCCGGTATAGGTTGCGGTATCCTAAATATAGCATGGGCTTGGCCACGACCCGTTCCAGGAGTGACCTAGGCGAAATTAACGAAAAATTAAAACATGCCAGATAAATGTTTCAAAATACATTTTCAGAGTTATTAATTTATTAATAAATAAATAACATTTAATAAAATGAGAGCATTTACTTTTACCAAAAAGATTTTTTAAACATGAAATTGTGAGACTAACCCCCACTCAAATACAGGTAAATTTTTACCACGGTTTTGAATGTAACAAATATGGCGGCCCCCAACATCATGTTTCTGTAGGGAAAACATGCTGAATTTTAACTTTTAGCACACTGGACTTGGACTTTCCTTGAAAATAAGACACAACTTTTTGACTTTTATGTTTAGTTTTTGTCTCGCCTTTTCGAAGAAAAAAAGAGACATAGTTGTTGCTTTTCCGGCGGCGGCGGTTTTGCGTTTATGCCATTTTCTCACAAACTGTATATACTACACCTTTCAAACTTTGCTTATAGTTGTATCTTGGGTGGTACATTGCGACGTGATGAAGCAAATGTGGAAGTGACCTTGACCCTCCAAGGAATGGGCAGATAACTTAATATTTTTTAGGTTTTAAATTTTGCGTTTAGTTAACTTTTTCACAAACTGTATGCACTAGACCTTTACAACTTTGCCTATAGTTGTATCTTGAGTGGTACATCGCAACGTGACAAAGCAAATGTGGAAGTGACCTTGACCCTCAAAGCAAAGGGCAGATATAATTTTACCTTCAACTTTTGCATTGAGGTCAATTTTGCGCAAACTGTATGCACTATACACCTTTTAAACTTTGTTTATAGTTGTATCTAGAGTGCTATATCGTAACGTGGCAAAGCAGATGTGGATGTGAACTTGACTCTCCAAGCAAAAGGCAGATAACCTTACAATTGTTACCTACAACTTTGGCGTTTAGGCCACTTTTTCACAAACTGTATGCACTACGACGTTTTAAACTTTGCTTATAGTTGTATCTTGAGTGGTACATTGCAACGTGACAAAGTAATAATGGATATAACCTTGTCCCTCCAAGCAAGGGCAGATAACTTAATATGTTTTACCTTCAACATTTTCGTTTAGGTCACTTTCTCACAAACTATATTCATTAGCCCTGTCAAACTTTGCTTATAGTTGTTTCCTGGGTAGTACATCACAACGTTTCAAAAAACCATCCAAGCAAAGGGCTGATAACTTAAATTGTTACATTTACATCACTTTCTCATGAACTATAATTATGCACTAGATGTTTTAAACCTAATTGTTAGCTTTATCTTTGGAAGACAAAATATTCTATTTTGACATAGTTGTGTCTTGGGTAGTCCATCTTTTTGGACGAATGGATTTTATCTATGACCTTGACCTACTTTTTGGAGCTGATGATTTTTTTTAATAGAATGGCATTTCGTTTTTAAACAAATGCACTTAAATGACATCTAAGCAAACTGCAAACTCCATTGTTTTTAGTTACTAAAATGTTTATAAACTTTCATTTAAGCATCATTGACCTTTTTATTTTTAAGTCCAGCTCACGTTAGGGGAGACATGTGAATCCACGGTTTCCTTGTGTTTTTTATCTTCGGAAAAGCTTGCATTGTGGCCTATGGGAAAGGAATTAGTGTACCGCAACCTTTAGGTAGACGTCATCATAGGGTCCACAGCCTGTCAATCCTGCAAAGAATTGAATGAGTGTATTTGTTTTTACCCTGATATCGCTGTGTATGTTAAATACGTAATTCAATGTATGTTAAATCCCTATTTCAATGTATGTTAAATACGTGTTTCAATGTATGTTAAATACCTATTTCAATGCAAAAAATTAAATTGCAATCATATAATACTATTATAGTATTTTACAATCTAAAGGTTTATAAATTTGTATTTATTTAAAGATGATTAAATTGTACACCAGACTTTTATATCTACTGTTGTACAAGTTTGAAGGGGTAAAACATTAGCAAGTTTGGCAAATTTGGTAATAAAAACAATTATTTTAGTCTATTAAATATCCCCCTGTATGTTTAACGTGAAAGTGTATGTATCATATTCCTCAAAATAAAAGTGTTGAATAAGTAGAAGATCTTACATAAGTGTCTGCCTAATATTGAATCTATTATAGGGTTAGATACATTTTAACGATGCGAGACTGCCGAGCATCACATCAGTTGTATCCAACGAGTTAAATAAATTCAATATTAAATAGGCACAAATGCGGGAGTATATTTATCACATAACTCCAAAAAATCATCATAAGGAACATTTATTATTGCAGAGTTGTTGTTTGATGACGTCGTATGTGTGTATGATGACGTCTTATGTTGACTCGGTCTTCTCCGTACAACACAACGGAATTACCTCGTCGATTTCCGTAATCCGGTATTTCAAACGGTTACGGAATTGACGAGGAAATTCCAATTCACACTGAACGATGATTCGGCATTCGTTTGCATATTTTATTCACTAGTTTAATCTGATAAATATGTCATGGCTTTATTACACTCCCTTCGGCTCAGGCTGACATGAAATCAAAAGGTTGGAATATTCCCATACACCCTGCTGGAAATCTGTGTAACTAGTAATATTACTGTGTGTGTAGTGAGTGTGCGTAGTGAGTGAGTGAGTTATTGGTGAGTGGTGTTAACTAACTTACATGAAGCCCGTCTCATTACCACCTGTCTATCCTGCCTATAATCTAACTCTTTGGTATTCTTTCTTTGACGGTTGACAACAACAGGCAATTCTTATGTGTAGCTTGGTCTCTGACATTTTCTTTGTATTTGCACAGTTGTAAATCATATAATGGAAAATAGCACCTGTTAGAATGACTGGTGTACTCTAACTACCAGTTATCATAAGTTCGAGTATGTCAGACAGTTGACATTGACATTCGAATATGGTCTTATCCACGCTCATCTGTATGTTTAAATCAACCATACTTTATCTCGATCGAAAAGTTTTTCTTTACCCCCGCCTTGTTGCATAACGCGTTTTGGCGAGCAAAATAGCCCTGGTTATGTAGGTGTTACGTGACGACTGAAAAGTTAATCTTTGTTAACAGAAGTATTTTCTGTCACATCTATCATACTATAAAAGAATAATTAGTGTGAATCCTCTGGTAAATGATTTGTGATACTGTAATTATCTTGATGAATTTTTCGCATGCATTATTAAGTCTGTCGCTGAATTGTCGAAATGTCGATTTTAGTAGTTTTGTATATTCTTGCACGTTAATTTAACAGGATTGACCGCTTTTTAACAATCAATCAATCGATTACAATTCTGCAGACATCCGATTGGCCGAAATCTACTATTCTCAACTTTAATCTACTGTGATCTGCGATTGAAATGATATATATGTATTATGGGCGTTCTGGACCAACTTGAGTTTGATCCAGAAACGCCCAAAAATACATATATAATAAATCACCATGAAATGGTGATTTTCTTGATTTATTAAAACTTATTAAAATCTTAGTGTAGTGAAGATTGCAAGTTTGAATTATATAATTTGACAAATTTTCATCACCTAGATTTTAAATAGTTATCAAAATTACATTCAAAAATAGTCTGATTTTGTAATTTTTATAATTATAAAATTTTCTTTAATACAAAACAAATTTGTTGATTTGTTATTAAATTTACACCCAAATTAACGAATAATCACGAAATCAATCAAATATGATTTAAACCTCAATACGTCTAAATCGGAGACACTCAGCGTTGTACGACTTTAACCTCCAGTATTCGTGTTTTTTTCTAATTGAATGAGCACCGCAACCAAAACACACTTGATATTTGGCAGAAGTGCCTTTTTTACATTTTAGACACGGTAATGCATGACTTTTTTTAATCTATATTTATGCAAACTGCAATAATTAGAATCTTTTGTTGGCTTATTTTCACATGGATTATGAAATCCAAATTTAAGAAATTTACAAACATTGCTTTCCATTGTCTTTTTTGTATATAATTATTTTATATTTAAGAAAATTTATTTCTAATATATAACAAATAAAGGAAATGGAAAACGAAGAGACTATACAAAAATTAATACTCCTGTTTGAAACAGGTGTAATAGATAAGCAAACACTATCTAACGGTATTAATGCATTAAAACCTTTTAAAGAAGTTCCAAAGGAAACTTCAAAAAAGGTTAATTCTCAAACATTAGAAAATCTACTCAAGAGACGACGTGCTAAAAAACAACGTAAACGAGAAAAGCAAAATATGTTAAATTACAAGAAAATGTTATAAATGAACTAAAACAAGTTTTTAAAGATAAAAAATCTACTTTAGATTTAAAACTGGTTGACAAACCAATGTGTGGTCATTTCAAAGCATACGAGATATCTGTTGAGAAATACAAAGACCCTCAAAAACTATTTCGTGATAAAAAATCCATTATTACAAAACAAATTATCAAAGAGCTAATAGAGACGAATGGATTAAAGTTTCAATTAGGTATCACTGTAGATTTATTTAAAGATGACGGTGCTACCAAAATATACACTACAGCAGTGTTACACAGTGAACAAAATGCCATCTTGAACTCTGAAAAAATAAATGAGTTCTACGATGAGTCATCTGCATTTATACAAGAGAGTCTTGAACGATTTACAAACACAGTATCCGGATTAGAAATTGATCACTGTGTTAAGCTTTACTTAAATATTGCAAAGTACGAGCCGTTAAAAGGTTCTTCATATATTCCTTTATCCAAAGCATTAGCTGATAAGAAGGCAATAATCAATGTAAAAAATGATGATGATAAATGTTTGTTTCATGCAATAAATTCTGCTCTAAATCCAGCTGCAGATCACACAGACAGATTATCAAAGTATCCTAGTATAGAGTTTTTAAAGAAAGATGGCATTGATTTTCCCACTACAATTTCTTAAATAACCAAAGTAGAAGAACAAAACAACCTTGCTATTAATGTTTATGGATGCATAGGAAAAAAGGTATCTGTGTTTCCAAATAAAATATCAGAGCAACCCAAGGAAATAAAAAGAATTAATCTGCTTTTAATTTCTGAAGACGTTGAGGTTGATTCAGAAAATGAAGATGATCCAAATAATAAAGAAGGAATTATAGATGACAACTACAATCCGGATGATTATCCCGCTGAACCAAAAGTATTTACAACAAAATATCACTATTGCTGGATTAAAAATCTAAACAGATTACTCTATGACCAAAACAAACACCATGGTAAAACTTATTTCTGTGATCGTTTCCTTTATGGATTTTCAAGAGATGATCTACTCACCAAACACAAAGAAGACTGCGATGGTATTAACAAAAAATCTTGTAAAATAGAAATGCCTAAGAAATTAAAAATCATATAATGTTTCAAAATCATCAAAATCAGATGCATGTGCCTTATGTAATATATGCTGATTTTGAAAGTATAATCGAACCAAAACTAATCAAATTTGGCAAGAAATCTGAAATCACAAACGTACACAAAGCTTGTGGATTTGGATACCAGGTTGTTAGATATGATGGCAAAGCTAAATAATCTGTTATTTACAGAGGTGAACATGTAGTTGAAAAGTTTCTAAATCATTTGGAATGTGAAAAAAACAACATTAATAATATATTTGCTCACCAAAAACCATTAATCATGACGCAGCAAAATTAGGAAGATCATGAAAAAGCAACACACTGTTGGATATGTGAGAATAAAATAGAAAATGGTAAAAACGGTAAAGTAAGAGACCACTGTCATTTTACAGGAGAATACAGAGGTGCAGCACATAAAAACTGTAACTTAAAACTGAAAATAAAACCAAACAAAACACCTATACCTGTTATATTTCACAACCTTAAAGGATATGATAGTCATCTTATAATGCAAAAAATACATAAAATGACAGGTAATATTACATGCATCCCAAACAACGCTGAAAAGTATATTTCATTTAGTGTTGGAGAACTTAGATTCTTGGATAGCTTTCAATTTATGGCTTCGTCTTTGGAAAGATTGGTTGATGCAACAGACAAATCTGATTTCAAAATCACCAAAAATCATTTTAAAGAACAAACAGATTTACTTTTACGAAAAGGTGTTTATCCTTATGAATATTTTGATAGCATGGATAGATTTGAGGAAAGACAATTAACACCCATAGAGGCATTTTACAGTGAACTTAGAGGTGAAGGTATAAGTCTTGAAGATAACAAACATGCTCAAAAAGTATGGAAAGAATTAAAATGTGAAACATTAGGAGACTATCATGATTTACAAACGGATGTAACTCTGTTAGCAGATGTATTTCAAACTTTTAGGAAAACATGTATGAATGCATACAAACTTGATCCTTTGCATTACTACACAGCACCTGGATTATCTTGAGATGCTTTACTTAAACATTCCAAAATAAAACTAGAACTTTTGACAAACATTGACATGCATTTATTTATAGAAAAATGTATGCGTGGTGGAATTAGTATGGTATCAACACGATATGCCAAAGCAAACAATCCACACGTAGCTGACTATAACCCTGACAAGGAAAACATCTATTTAATGTATTATGATGCAAATAATCTTTATGGATGGGCAATGAGTCAGCCACTTCCATATTCTGGCTTTAAGTGGGTTGAATTAGAAACCTTGCAAGAGCCAAAGGAAGGAAAAGGAGATTTCCTAGAAGTAGATCTAGAATATCCCAAATAACTCCATGAAGCTCACAATGACTATCCACTTGCACCGGAAAGATTAGCAGTAAAAAAAGAATGGTTGTCTGAATACCAGACAGGTTTACTGGAAAATAATAGCATGATAAATACAGAACAACTAGTCCCCAATCTTATGGACAAAGAAAAATATGTGATACATCACAAAAACCTGCAACTGTATTTATCTTTGGATATGAGCTTAAGGAAAATACACAGAGTATTAGAATTTAATGAAAAACCATGGATGAAATCATACATAAATCTAAACACAGAACTTAGAAAAAAAGGTAAATCAACCTTTGAAAAAGATTATGAACAACTCTGTGTTTGATAAAACAATGGAAAATCTACGCAAGCGGACTGATATAAAACTAGTCAAAACTGACGGCTCTGAAAATGAAAAGATAAGAAAAATAATAGCCAAACCCAACATTAACAGGCGTATAAAATTGTCAGATGAATTGTCAGCAATACATGTAAACAAAACAAAATTGACATTAAACAAACCAATCTATGTTGGGATGTCAGTATTGGATTTATCAAAGTACATGATGTATGATTGGTATTATAATACTTTAAAGAAAAGGTATGGAGCTGACTGTAATTTAGCATACACAGATACTGACAGCTTGCTGGTAAAAATCAAAACAAAAGATGTGTACAAAGACATGGCTGAAATGAAAGATGAGTATGACTTGAGTGATTATCCGCAAAACCATCCAATGCACGATGATACAAACAAAAAAGTATTAGGTAAAATGAAAGATGAATGTGCTGGTGTTGCTATATCTGAGTACGTTGGATTAAGACCCAAGCTATATTCTATTTTGAGAGCGGATGAGAAGATTATCAAGAAAGCAAAGGGTGTAAAAAAAGTATGTAGTTCAAAAACATATAAACTTTGAAAACTACAAGGATGCATTGTTTAACAAGAAAAAATACACCCATGAGATGAATATGATGCGATCAATAAAGCATCAAATATATGGTATAATAGTAAACAAAGTAACACTGTCACCATTTTACACTAAAAGATACGTTCGAGAAATTGGAATTAAAACTGATGCATATGGATTTTATAAAAACTTATAAACGCGTTTGGGTATCAGCAGGAACAATACATAGTTCTTATTTGACAAATCCTCTTTGAGGCGCTCCTTTCAAATAATATACTCTTATACCTTGCGTCACCATATAACTTTTAATCTTGTGAATATCTACACTCCACATTGGATCAGTTGCTCTGCGTCTTCCACCTTTTCGTTCCCCGGGTTGATATAAATATCTCACACTGGCATTCATACATATAGGATCATCTTTTTATGTTTTTGTTTCAACAGGAGGAGGCTTTTTTGTCTCCGCATTTATTGCTTTAACAACTTCTGGTAATCTTTTTACCCACTCTCTGTTGCGTTTTTGTGAATCTATTTCCTTAGCATACTGATAACCAAACAATATTTCAGTTAATGTTCTGTTATATCTTTCCACTATAGCTTGGTCTCTGTGTATTTCTGTTCTGCCTCGTCTGATATTTACTTTGTGTTTTGCCATCAACTGCGATACTGCACCCATAAATTCTCTGCCTGGGTCAACTTGTAATAATTTTGGATATTTCAAATGTCGACTGTATATTTTCTCAAATGTATGGTGGCATGTGGCTGCCATGCACTTAATTTAAGTTGACATAAATTATCGTGACTTTATGGTCATTTTATTGCGACTTTTCGTGATAATTTCCTTTTTTAATGCGACATAATTTCACGAATATACAAATAAAAAGCACGATAAAATATCTCAACAATTAATATAAAGTCGCGATAATGCTTCAACGTGCCATTCAAATAACGACTTAAGATATCTAAAAATAGAATTTTGCGGAAGTCCTTTGACTGATGGCCCCCTGCTATATTTATGGTAAAAACAGAAGTATGATACTACCTGGTCCCCAGAATAACGTTTTTAGTATTTCATTGATATTACAATACTATATATCACTGGAAAGCTCAGAATATGCATGCACTTTCTAAAACAATAAAGATGTTTAAATTTGGATGCGATAAGCGATTTAATAAATGCAACACACAAAACCATCAGAATCACAAAATTGCCTTATTCTAATCGCTAAAAACACATTATTTAATTATTATTCTATTAATTTTTTAATACAGCTTTGATCTTTAATAACTTTATAGATTTATTTAGCTAAAGATAACTACTTCCTAACACTGTAAAGATAATTTAAATCGTGTAAAAATAGGCAAAGTTATACGTCGCTTTATATATACATGTGAAATCGTACTTTTTTAGCTTTATTTAGATCTAAAAAATGACTAAAATCCGTCTATAAATGACAAAGTTATATGCGTTGTCCTGTGGGCTTCTGTGATCCTCACGTAAATGACAGAAATATCCGCATAACCAAAATTCTATCTTTAGATATCTTAAGTCGTTATTTGAATGGCACGTTGAAGCATTATCGCGACTTTTTATTAATTGTTGAGATATTTTATCATGCTTTTTATTTTTATATTCGTGACATTATGTCGCCTTAAAAGAGAAATTATCACGAAAAATCACAATAAAATGACCATAAAGTCACGATAATTTATGTCAACTTAAATTAAGTGCATGGCAGCCACATGCCACCATACAAATGCTTTAGCAACTTCTTTGCTATCCTTGGAAGTCAGTGGCTCTGCTTCTTTGTATCTACTCGCAATATCAACCACAGTCAACGCATATTTATAAGTCTTGCGTCCACGACCAACCCCAAAAGTATCATGCGGTAAAAATAACAAATCAGCTTGATGCACTCCATTCTTAGCAGAAACATCAAACCTGGGTGTAATTATTTTCTTTGGTGCGGGTAAATAAATCTGCCACACAGCTTGTTTCTTTAAAAATGCTAATGCCTTTTTTTAACCTCTCCAAAATCCTTTTGGGCTGTAATAAATCTTTTCCATTTTTTTCTACTAAAGATTAATTATATAACTATATAAAAAATGGAAATCACAACTGCACGATTTGATGAACACAGCACAAAGAAATGGACAGACTTGGAAATAAATAAAATATACACTATTACAGATACGAAAATACTGGATACTGAATATGGTCCATCCATGGTATTGACATGATTAGACAACGGTGAAGTATGGGCGCCTGATCATCTTAAAAATAAAATAGAGAAGAGTGCTAAACCACCATATTATATTCGACCACTTGGATTGAAACCATGTAAAAACAACAACAAAAATAGGTATCATGCATATGACTTAGTCTTTCCAAAGTAAGAACAACAAAAAAAAGTATTATACATATGACTAAGTCATTCCAAAGTAATTATAGTTTTAAACTATTTTTTTTTTTATGAAATCAATTTATACGCCACAAATCCAGTTGCAGCCATGTCCACCACAATAAACGTAATTTCTCTATTCTGTTGATCTGGAGATGGTGTATAGAAATCACTCAACTTAGGCTCCGGTTCCAAAAGCAACTGTTTACCAGATACATAATAATACTGCTTCATAGCCTGGTCCACATCATCAAAAGTCTGCTCTGCATGATGCTCCTTTTGCAGTTGCTCATTAATAAAATCTAATCTCTCTAATCCATTATTGAAAATAGATAATTTGAACCGCTAAACGCCAATGCGTTTGTTACTGCGCCACCGATCATCATTGCTACTACGCTTGCCATTTTATTATATATTTTTTTTAAATTATTTCATAATATCCGCAGGAATAATACCTTGCTTAATCAACATATCCCTCGTAGCCATTGCTAACATTATATCCACAGACAGCATCACAACATCTCCGATATTAAAATCCACTTTATGAGCTGGTTTTCTTAGTAGTTTTCTGCCAATCTCAGAATATCCAATAGTTAAAAGTGTTTCCACTCCAGCGTGATACATCATATTTACAATTTGTTTTCCGTCAATACTTGTTGCCATTTTTTATATGATTATTTTTTTATTTTTTAAATAAATTATTAAAATCAAACGGGTCTTTTGGTGCAACAGGAACAGCAACAAGTTGTGTAGCAACATGCGTAGCAACATGTGTAGCAACCGATTTCTTGTTATAGATATACAAACCCAACCCAGCAATGCCTAATAAAACCATACACGGTGGAAAATCATCTTGATTTACATGCTTTGCATCTTGCTGTGCATCTTGCTTTGCAGCATCCTGAAGCAAACGCTTTGCCTTCCTTGCCGCTGCTCCCTTTTTCCCAGCCTCTACTCGTTTTGGATTTTTTACTTTTTGTTGTTTAACAGATTGTGTATCAACTTCAACAGGTATAACTTCACTCTCTTGGTTCTCCATCATTTATATTATCTACATTTTTATTTTTATTAAAATCAATATGTCTAACAGTTGTCAGTATTGCTGTAAATGGCGCTAAGAACGTTTCATACCTGTGATACAACTCGCAACAAGCATTTGTCAAAGCATGATTAATAAATGGGTCTTCCTTCAAATCTTCTATCAGTTTTGGTGGATTTGTCACATTGAAATATTTTGATACTCCCTTCACATACAACGCTACCACCGCCAGCCACTATAGCTGATAATCTTTCTTTTTTTGTTTCTTGTTGATTTGATTCATCTGTGGAAGCTTCCGATATATCTTTTAATAGTTCTTCCGCATTCATTTTTATATTAATAATTTTATTTTTTATCTTGGAATAAATATAAAATACAAAACAACCAGTTGCGATATTTACCACGCAACTAGTTATGGTTAGTATTGTTAATAGCATTGTTATTAACATTGCTATTTTTTTTATTAGCATTGTTAATTTGCTGCAAGCATTGCTATTAACATTGCTACTTTGTTGTTAGTATTACTATTAGCAACAGTTGTAAAAAAAAGAAGCAATTATTCAACCTATTACTAACTCTTTTCATTCCAGAGGATGTAACTCTTTTTAGGAGAGGTAACCCTGATCTTTTAGGGTAGATAATTTTAATTTTCAAGGGAAATAACTATTTTTTTCAAGGGAAGTAACTCTCTTTTTTTTCAAGGGAAGTAACTCTTTTTTTTCAAGAGAAATAACTCTTTTTATTTTACAATGTCACATGACCGTTTATAAACGTCTATTTATACACCATATCACACAACCGTTTACGTTTTGTGACACTTTTTGTTTTAATTATTATTTAAAAGTACTTTTACAAAATATTAAAGCAAATGTCAAGGCTATTAATACCAACACAACTAATTTATTAGATTGTATAACAGCACAATGCTAATTAGAATTACTAACTATGATAATTTGAATTTATGCAGATTTAAAAACCTTTTTAAAGTCAAGCGGTCGGTGATATAGTATATATAGGAGATCGAGTTATATTATCTATCGGTTATATGTTTGTAAATGTTGGTTACCTGGTAAAAATGACAGTTATTTGCTAACTTGATGTAGTCTCACAATGGTGGCGCTTAGTAGATGGTATCTGTGTAGTTCCGTTACTAACAAACTAATATTGGGGTGCAGCTGCTAAAGAATTCTTCCCTGATATGTGTTTGCTGGTAACAGACCTTGCCAAACTTTAGGTGTATCTCTGCGTTTTGTTTCGGTAGAGATATGTCAAATAGAGTTCTGGTGATGTCTATAGAGCGAGCCAGCCCATTGAAAAGTTAAACGGATTGTGGGATGAGCGCAAGCGTAGATTTCCTAATTGAAATCAGGTGACACATTAACGGCTGTGCACAGCGGCGTAAAAAGAATTTGTACAGCCGTTAATGTAAAATACATGCGCATAACATGTGGCTTTTGCAAAAATTTATAAAATAAATTATTCAACCCAATAACCAGTTGGATGGTCAGTCCTCAATATTAACTTTGAATATTTAGTCTTTGCTAAAGCTTTTCTTATTCTGGTTCTCTCCTCCAGCGTCGGAATAACATCATTTACTCTCAAACAATTTTCATAACTATCTCTGTCCTTGGTGTAAAACATACACAACCATTTTGCTTGCTCCCTTAAATCTTTCAATACAGAATTATATCTCTGTGAAATAACCCACACTGATTGTTTGGCGTGACGACCAGAGAATGCCAACTCTGATAACATATCTTTTTTCTTTGTTAATTCTTTTGTGGCGGAGCAATCATCAATGATGTATAGTGTGGGCTTGCCAGCATATTGTTAGAAAAATAAACGCAACAGTTCTTGTAGCATTTCTTTACCGTTGCTCACGGGATTGACAATTGTTATTTTTTTATCTCTCGGGTGTCTTACATCACCTATCCAGGGTCTATTTTTATAAGCCTCGTTCCACTCTATGGTTGGACACAATATAATTATATGTTTAAAAACTCCAACATACTCTGGTTCAAGTATGTCAAGAACAAATTATGTTTTACCGCAGCCTGTCTGACCACAGATAAAGGCACTGTGTGGATATTTAGGATATTTAGTATCGTACTTCTTTGAATCTTCCATCTTCGAAATTGATTTGCGCATCTTGTATTATATATAGATAAATATTTAAAGGTTGATCTGCATCTGCTTTTTTATTTATTAGTATCGTTATGCCTTCACTGCCGTTTTCTATTCTACTTCCACTACCGTGTAATAAATTGTCATCACATGTTTTAAGGTCAAGCCACAAAGCATATGATTTTGTTAGATAGCTCTCAAGAGAAACATTGGTAAAGTTTAAGTCCTTTACCACTATGTCTGTTTCTTTGTTTCTTTTTGATGTTAAGGCAAAATATTTGTTGATTTCATCCCAATGTTGATATGCCCTCATGCCCTGACTATACAACTGATTTGGTACGCCCTCTATTGTCATTTCAACCTTTTCAATATTTGGGTTGTAAAAGGATTCCGTGTCTGTTCTGTTTGGATCTTCAAACAGCATTAAAATACCTTTCATGCTCCGTGCTGGTACATTAATGTTGATATTCCAAAGGGTATCAGATTTGTTTGCTATTATTTTTCTATGTCGCAAGATACGATCATACATAAATACTATCTTACCATTGGTTTGCTGTCTTATTTGTCTGGCTAATTCAACATAACTAACCATATCAAATTCCAAGCAGATATTTTTTATTTCATAAGATGCATCAGCATCACTGCTTTTGATAACTTTGTTATAATCGTTAAACGTTAATTCATATTCTAACCTATCACCAAGCCCCGCTTGATAAAATGGTAAATGACTTTCTAACATTTCAAAGTCTAGTGGAATACAAAATCTATTTCCATAAGCTGCTGCTACAGCTTCATCCTCAGCGTCTGAGGAAGCATCTCCCGCACCAACTCTATGTTTTAACATGTTTGTTTTACCAACAATCCCTTGGTAAGCCATGTTTAATCGTTCGGTAGGGCTTTTCCATAAATCTACATAACAATGATATATATCACTGTCATCTAATGACATGACTTCATTGCCACTTATTCTTATTGTAATTTTTTTCACAATTGTTCTACCCATATTCTGGTATATAGTAGCGTTGGCGTCTGTTCTGCTTTTAAGTTCTATTTCAAAGGCAAGACGAGCAGTACGTGGAACTATTACATCATTAGTACTTAGATTGGGAAATCTCACAAGCAGTTGCTGGTTTTGGTCTATTGTTGATGGATTATTAGTTATTACTACACTTGTGCGGATGCCCTTGGCACCATGAGGTTCTCTTAGTTTTCTATGAGGGTTGAGTTTGTTTCCGTAAGCTGACATTGTTTTTATTTTTTAAATATATTTTTTAAAATTAAATAAAATAAACAATGGCTGAGGGCGGATACTTTGAAAATCCTGCGTTTGATAGAGATGATGTTGTAGATGTGGATAACCTTGTAAGTGATATGCTACGTGATAAAGAATCAGAATTTATACAACCTGGCTCAGATTTCCAGAGACAAATTTTAATGAAAATAACTATATTGATCAGCTTCAAGGGGAAGATAAAACAAATAAACAGCTTGAACAAAAAGAGTCGTTAGTAGATCAATTTGTTACTGGAGTTAATGCTGAGATCAGCGGAATGGATTATAAAAATGATTTCAGAGTGGATGAGGACAAAAACGGTAGAACAATGTTATATGCAGTTTGGACGGATGATGTTCCACTTACCTATTATAAGGGAAATAATCCAAACGAACCAATCAAGATTTATAAGCTGGACACTCTACGTGAAAAACATGGCGTTGACTTCATCAGAAACACTTTAAAAATGTATGATTATTTAGTTCCGCGTGAAAGACTGGCTCAGGGTAGAGCAGAATTATCAGCCTTAGCGAGGACAAGAGATACCATCGCTGCAGAGAATATACCAATGCAAACGTTTTCAACAACTGAAGATGTACAAAATAAAGTAGATACTGTAAATACAATTGAGAGTGATTTGAGTAATATAGATGAAACTCATCCTAAAACTGTTGTTCAACCAGAAGGTCTTACACTGCGAGAGATACGGGGTTTAGATAAGGTATTGCAAAGCTTTCGTGGAGAACTTACTAATAATCTTTCAAAGCTTACTGAGCTTGATAAAGATATAACAAAAGAAAAACAAAAATTAGGAACAGGTTAGTACCCCCGGGCAGGAGGATGAGTTTCAACAAGAGCGCATACGTGACAGAATAAAAAACTTAGAAAATGAAAGAAGTGCGCGACTTGAAGCGGCGAGTGAAAACAAAGAAGCGTTACGCAGTCAAATAGACAGGATAAAAGCAACTATAAATAAGGTGTTAAAAGAAGACATAACATTGGGTGAGAGAATAAAAACATTATTCAGAGAGCAAGGTATTACTATTGTTAGTATTTTGACTGCGTTTGGTATGATTATTGGGGTATTAGTTGAGGCCATTATTCCTACAACGGGAGGAGGGACTGCACCTGTTCCAACTCCAAAACCCGATCCATCAAGTGTTAAGGACTGGATAAAAAAAAAACTAAGTAATCTTGGTAAACTTCTCGCTAATTAAGCTGGTTAAGCTGCTGCAGCACTTCCAGGAGTTATTGGTGCAATAGTATCATGGCTTTTATCTGCAACAGGTAATGTTATTAATTGGCTTGGTAACAATCTATGGGCTTTGCTTGTGTTTGTTTCCGGGTTGTTGTATGTGGCAGCCAAAGAGTGGTTTAGTAAATCTCATAAATAAGTAATGCAGCAAGACCTATTACTATAATTATAGTTGTTTTGTTATCTTCGTGTTCAATCGCTATTTTTTTTATTTCTGGTGCGTTATGCTCCACAGTTTTATGTATTGATGATTTATCAAAGTCAGAATGTTCCGACAGAAATTTCTTTGTTGTGGTGCCTTGAAAAGGTTGAATACATTTTGGTGGTACTGGTTTTATAATTACATCATTATTCAATCCTAATGCTTGTGCATCAGTTGCTATTACAATTTCATTATTGTAGTCTTGTATTGTTCCGATTCTTAATTCCATGTCACTCGGAGACATGTACAATCCACTTCCATTGACAAAATTTACTTTACTTCTTGCATATTTTAGAGTGTTTTCATACCTTGAAATTTGACTGGGCAAGTCAATGGGGCTGTTTATTGCGTCCACTACATTTGCCAGAAATTGTTTCTGTGCATCAAATGCCGTTCCAGTTCCAAATATATCAGTTTTTGTTTGTGATTGTGAGCCAAGAATGGCCCAGCAGTGTATTCTTATGCTGTCATTAATGCGTTCTACTCCTGCTCTTGTAAATCCAGATGAACTATCTAGTATAAAAGTAGACCAACTATTGTCAGCCTCAGATCCTTGTGCAATGTAATCAATGTGGTATGTTTTATCACTCTCATAGACTGTGAAACTCATCGTTTTGTTGTCGTATACAAAATGTATCAAAGGATGATAACCAATATTTGCCGAGTAATTATAAATTGTTCCTAGACCATCATTATAGCTTTGTTTCTGTCTCCAGTCCGAATTTAAGTCAACGTTAAACTCCTTGCATATTCTCTCGTATGCTTTTCGGTTATATGTGTTATTAAACGCATTCCAATTTGAGTCTTGCGGCATTGCTACACTCATCTCAAATAATATTCTTCTGACTTGGTAATAGACATAAAATCGAAATAACGAACCAACCAGGGCATCAGCTTTCAGATGATTGTTGAAATCAATGCCACACCCAGTTGTCGCACACCAAATAGGAAAATTCAACTGATTCTGCCAAAATAACATCCAGTCTGTTCCCCAGCGTTGGACTATAGCATTTCATTTGACATATGAGAGTTTGTATTTTTCAAAGACATTGGGAAATGATGCTTTAAAGCCTTTACCGTTTGATCTAATAACTATGTTTTGATTTATTATATCTATCACTTTTTTGTTAAAAGTACTTGAATATTGGGCATCTGGGTTATATTTAAATTCTTTAGAAATCATTTTTATTAGTATTTTTTATATATATTAAAAAAAATGTTTCATACAATTTCAAACATAGACAACTCTATTAATTTACAACAGTATATCGATAATAGAGATGGAACTAAGCGCGTTGGATTAAAAAGTTTTACATACACTATCGGTTGGTTTAATATTAATCATGAAGTCATAAAGACAAAAAAAAAAGATAATACGTATCATGTACCAGGTGGACTCTATAACTTTCAACAGTTGACAGAACATTTTAAATTGGTAAATGAAAATATTATCCTAACCATTTATGCGCAAAGTGCTACAGCCATTTTAGATACGTCAATAGAGGCACGATTATCAAGCGGTCTTTCAAAAATGCTGGGATTCGAGGACAGGAAATGGTTAAAAGGTATTCGTGCTGGAAATCACTCAATTGATTTAGCTCCTTATAAACAGCTATATGTTCATCTGAAACAAGTTAATACAAGTAGTAATTATTTTAATGGTGCGCCAAGCACTATTATAGGGGTTATACCTGTGGTAAATAAGCAGTTTGGAGATATTGTATATACACGTTTTTATCCTGAATATCACTGTCTTTCAAATGGTACAATTACTGAATTAAAAATAGAAGTCAGAGATGAGCATGGCAACAAGATAGATAATCACGGTGGTTTGCCTATGAGTTGTGTTTTAGAATTTATTTAAAATATATATTTTTATAAAAAAACAATGAGTATATTTGGGCCAACATACCCTGAAAAAACAGAAGACTTAGAGGCTTTAACCAATCATGTTCAAGATTTACATAGGCGAGTTGTGCCTATTGTTAACCAATTCAACCTTTTGAGAGATAAAGTTGATAATCTTAAATATGGAATTACAACAATATTTGCAGAGGCTAAGGGTCCACTTGTATTGAATGGAATACTCTCATTTGTTAACGTTGGAGCAGAAACAAATGTGGGGCATGTAATGACACGCCGTGGTCGTATTATGGGAATAGGTTTAGCAAGTGAACGATTAGTTAGTGACGTATCTGTAATAGTTTCTGTTAATGGTGTTGAACAACCAAATTATGGTATAACGCTTCACATCATTCCACGCAATCATGATAACTTTGATAGACCTTTAGATATTGGTGCTGGTTCTGTTATTAACTTTGTATGCAAGACTGCCAACGCTACCGCTATAAATACGGTGGCATCATTATTAATTGAATTAATTTAGTTTTTTTTATTATTAAAAAAATGAAGCCACCGACAGCACCGAGTTTATATCCTGAGTTGCCAGTGGAAGACGGACAAAATTATAGATTATAAAAGATTTCAGAGATTGAAAAAAAGTTAATTACAGAGCGAGACACACGCAAATCTCTTTATAAAAAATATAAACGTGGTATTAATATCACAGATGGAATTGACACTACCTTGATATCTGCAGGTGTTATTATGGCTGGTATTGGATTTGTTGTTCCAGTTTTGTTACCTTTGGAAATAGCAGCAATAGTATGTGGGACTACAGGTGTTTGTATTAATTTTATCAGACGCAAGCTTAGTGCAAAAGCTCAAAAACATTATGAAATAAAAACTTTGGCAGAGTCTAAGTTAAATAGTGTAAAAAATTTGATATCAAAAGCATTGAGTGATGCACAGATATCTGAGCAAGAGTTTAAGTTGATTTTGGATGAGTTGGATAAATATTATAGTTTGAAACAGGACACCAAACAAAAGAAAGCTGAAATAAGTGAAGTTCAAAAAAAAGAACTAGTAGAGCAGGGAAGAAAGGAAGCAATGGCAACCTTACAAAAAAGTCTAAAAAGTGTGTGATAAATTGTTTTAGTAATGTGTATGAGTATGATCCACCACCTTTGTATTCAAGGGCGGAAAATTGTTGATTTGGGTGTAAGTTTAGTAACAAATCAACAAATTTGTTTTGTATTAAAGAAACATTTTATAATTATAAAAATTACAAAATCAGACTATTTTTGAATGTAATTTTGATAACTATTTAAAAAATCTAGGTGATGAAAATTTGTCAAATTATATAATTCAAACTTGCAATATTCACTACCCTAAGATTTTAAGAAGTTTTAATAAATCAAGTAAATTAAATCATCATTTCATGGTGATTTATTATATATGTATTTTTGGGCGTTTCTGGATCAAACTCAAGTTGGTCCAGAACGCCCATAAGACATATATATAATTGTCTATACAAATTGATGTCGTCCTCTTGTAATATATGTTGACGAGATGTAATAACAAGCGATGTACCGGTCCCTCTGCACCGTTTATATTCGTGTTTATTAAAAAGCTCACCAAAAGGCAATGGCGAGTCTAAATAAAAACGTCATCGTCGAATGAAAACCATTAACACTCTAGTCTGGGTATACTTGATACATTTTAAAATGAATTGGATGTTTATTCCTGCGAGTAAAAAAATAGATGTATACCTGTCAGTCAAAATGAAAAGCTATGTTCTGTTTATATGCCGTAAAAAGGTGAATGATGAATTGCTGAAAGACAAACATCTGTCATAACTCGTATATGTCCCTATCATCACGTAAACATATATTGAGTATGTAACGTCCGATACTGTTGTACTGCAGATTGCGGTGTCTTCTTCGACTTATTTTGTTGTCTTTATCGGATTACGTCTCCGGCGGATTTCCTGTGGCCGTTAATTACTGCAATATTCACTCTCGTTAACGAATATTTACTGCTCGGACATTCTGCTATCTTTCATATGAAGAAGCCTATAGTGTATGCTTGATGCAGATAAATTGATGTATGATGTTAAGGGAACAAGAGTTGCAGCATACTGTAATTTAACCAAAAGTAAAATCAGAAATCACAAAAGGCGACTTTAATACTGTTATTGGACTTTAGAACGATGTCATTTTCTTCTGTAAAATTACATTTTCCGGTTTAGGAATGCCAAACTCGCAATCATACTTCTAATATGAAAGCAGTTAATTTAACGCTATTTATATATAGATCACTATATAGATCACTATATAGATCACTTAACATGGTATAAAGCTACACAAATCACATGAGTTAGTAGGGAGAACATCGTAACTGGAAAGAACCCGCAAAACACGGAAACTGTCACGTAGCAATCTAGAATTGAATTGAATTGGATTTTATAGTCGCACCAACAGCTAAGGTCATATGGCGACTTTCCAGCTTCCATTGGTGGAGGAAGATCCCAGGTGCCCCTCCGGGCAATTTTCGTGCACGGGCGGGCACCTGGGTAGAACCACCGACGTTCCGCAAGCCAGCTGGATAGCTTCCTCACATAAAGATTCCTAGGCCCCTGAGGGACCGAACCTACAGCGGTGAGGGGCAAGTGATTTCAAGTCAGAGACGTTAACCACTCGGCCACGGACGCCCCTAGCAATCTAGAAGGAACTCACATAAAATGGAATTGAATGGAGTTGCCACCAAGCAAGCAGAACAAACATTGTTGGTCTACTTTCCTATTTAATACAAACGTTGCGGAACACACATTTGCATTTTACTAGTTGCCCGTGTCGTCATAGTAACTCTACACGTTACCTACATCCTGTGTCTTGTAAAATAATGAGACGTTTGTTTTCAGTATGAAAATTCGGTTTTTAGCTAAAAGGCAACGACTGTAAAAAGTTTCCGTTCATAATAACTAATCTGTTCAGTTGGATATCACTTAAAGCAATTGCCGATGAGTGTTGTTATGCAGAAATAATAGTTCTTCCATCTCTGGCATGTTTTTATAAGCGGTTCATGTAAGAATTACCGCTGATATATTGATAAATTGTTCATATTAATTGGGGTGTGAAGCTCTAAAAAAGGTATTAATGATGTGTTGCATTTTTACAAGACACATCTTTATTCAAGCAATAACAGAATGATAAATAATATTTTGCACGTTAGCAGATAGTTGCAACATGTTGTATAGTGTTAACTGATATATCAGCATGAACTAAATAGCAGGACCATTAAACACAGTAAAGAATTTTACATTTTAGTACATGTTATTAAATATTTAATCAGTTGTCAATTAGTACGACATGTAAGAATTGCTCAAACAAATAAAGCATCACCGTTAAGTTCAATACAGTAGAGGATCTAGCAGGGTGCATGGGTCCTGGCCCAAGTCTTGAGATATGGAAAAAAGCTGCGCATTCCACTCCACGTACAAACTGTGTAAAGGACACTTTCAACTTAAACTCCTAGATCCGTGATTGTAGACGTGTAGAAAGGTATATCAATCGTATACTTGGGTATGTTATGTGTTATCTTTCCATTATGTGTTGTTATGCTTATGTGTCTCCGGTGAAATATGTGTCTCAAGTTGAATATGTGTCTCCGAAGGAATATTGTGTATCTGGTGGAATATGTGTCTTTGGTGAAATATGTGTCTCCGATGGAATATGTGTCTCCAGTGGAATATGTGTCTCAGGAGGAATATTGGTCTCCGGTGGAATATATGACTCCAGTGGAATATGTTTCCCCGGTAGAATATGTTTCTCCGGTGGAATGTGTCTCCGCTGGAATATGTGTCCCCGTTGGAATATGTGTCTCCGGTGGAATATGTGTCCCCGGTGGAATATGTGTTTCCCGTGGATTATGTGTCTTAAGTTGAATACGTGTCTTAAAGGCATTTTCTGTAGTTTTCCATTCGCAGCATTTTTGGGCGACTTCTCTTCTAAAACTATTGAATGGATTTTCTTAAATATTTGCAGGAATGTTGTTTTTGATGTCTAGTATTTTTTTTATTTATTTTTTTTTTTTTTTTTTCATATATTTTTTTTTTTAATGTCTTTATTTAAATAAATGCCTATTATTAGATACATTATATAGGGGAAATATAGCATTTTGTAAAAATTCCAACAAAATTAAAAAAATTAAGCATAATAGTAGGGTTCCAAAAACCAATATTAAATCTCAATATGCATGGTGACCTATATTTTTAATTGCATATATTGTCTAAATATTATGTTCAAACAAGAGCCTAGGAAGATTGAACAAATTCTGTTAGTAGGAACATAACAAAAAAGGAAAATATACCATTTTTATATAATTTCATAAAAAACGTGGCCTTTTACCATAGGGCTAGGGTTTCAAAAAGAAATTCTAAACAAGCATAGGGACCTAATATTTTATTAGACATTTTGTTTTTATATATGTTAAACTATGTGCTTAGAAAATTTAAACAAATTCTGTTATTGGGAACATACAAAAAAAAGGAAATTGTATCATTATGGGCTAATTTGTGCATAAATTGTGGTAATGGTCTCAACATATTTTGTAAAAAAAATATAGGTTTTACATAAAGATGAGCTTTAAATGTTATTGTAATTAAATGTTCTTTACTTTAATACAATTTTAGCAGAATTGTGACCAATGAAAAATGATTAGACTTCAAAAATGTCTTATTTAACTATTTCATGGACTTGTTCAACTTTTTGGACAGATTGACATGACGGTGGCATTACAAATTAATGTTTAATAATTAACAATCATAGTGACCTACCATTATTTTTGCCTTTTCTGTCTATATATATAACAGACTTACTGTACAAAAAGTTTAAAGAAAATCTGTTATGCAGAAAAAACTTAGAAAATGTCTTTAAGTGGAATATATATATCCGATGAAATATGTCTCCAGTGGAATATGTGTCTCAAGTGGAATATATGTCTCAAGTGGAATATATGTTACCGGTGAAATATGTTTCTCAGGTGGAATTAAACCAAATTAGCTGCAACAATCCTTTATTACTACGATATTTACTTACTGACCAGTTTTTACATCTCATACATTCTGTTTAATTGGCACTTGCCGAAGCGCAAATTGATTTCCTGTTGTTATTTGACGCTATATAAATGATATATATGCAGTTAATGAGTTGTTATTTGACGCTATATAAATGATATATATGCAGTTAATGAGTTGTTATTTGACGCTATATAAATGATATATATGCAGTTAATGAGTTGTTATTTGACGCTATATAAATGATATATATGCAGTTAATGAGTTGTTATTTGACGCTATATAAATGATATATATGCAGTTAATGAGTTGTTATTTGACGCTATATAAATGATATATATGCAGTTAATGAGTTGTTATTTGACGCTATATAAATGATATATATGCAGTTAATGAGTTGTTATTTGACGCTATATAAATGATATATATGTAGTTAATGAGTTGTTATTTGACGCTATATAAATGATATATATGCAGTTAATGAGTTGTTATTTGACGCTATATAAATGATATATATGCAGTTAATGAGTTGTTATTTCTCGCTATATAAATTATATATATGCAGTTAATGAGTTGTTATTTGACGCTATATAAATGATATATATGCAGTTAATGAGTTGTTATTTGACGCTATATAAATGATATATATGCAGTTAATGAGTTGTTATTTCTCGCTATATAAATGATATATATGCAGTTAATGAGTTGTTATTTCTCGCTATATAAATGATATATATGCAGTTAATGAGTTGTTATTTCTCGCTATATAAATGATATATATGCAGTTAATGAGTTGTTATTTGACGCTATATAAATGATATATATGCAGTTAATGAGTTGTTATTTCTCGCTATATAAATGATATATATGCAGTTAATGAGTTGTTATTTGACGCTATATAAATGATATATATGCAGTTAATGAGTTGTTATTTCTCGCTATATAAATGATATATATGCAGTTAATGAGTTGTTATTTCTCGCTATATAAATGATATATATGCAGTTAATGAGTTGTTATTTCTCGCTATATAAATGATATATATGCAGTTAATGAGTTGTTATTTCTCGCTATATAAATGATATATATGCAGTTAATGAGTTGTTATTTCTCGCTATATAAATGATATATATGCAGTTAATGAGTTGTTATTTCTCGCTATATAAATGATATATATGCAGTTAATGAGTTGTTATTTCTCGCTATATAAATGATATATATGCAGTTAATGATATGCATGCAGCTATTTAGAACGTCAAAGGAAAAGCAAAAATGGCAAACTGTTATTGTTATTATAAATAAACTATCTTCTTTGATGGAGATATTAATACAACAATGTAACCATTGAGATTTCTATTAAATTTCATCTTTTTCATCTTTTCCCTTCTGTTTTATCCATTTTTGGCGTTTTTATGTTCAAATAAATATGATCATTTTTTAATTTTACATTTATATCTATTAATACTCTCTGTTTATTTTTAGTTGATACAGCCTTGGGGAAATTTCTTTCTTTGCACGTTATCGGGAACAAACGAAAAAATGTAAGGTTTGATGTACCCTATAACCTGGTACCGTACCGTTCCAAGGCGGTACCCATATTGTCATCTCTTTTGTTTTGGTGCCACTTACTTTATTGATTATTAAATGTGTTGTTTGTTTTAAAAGTTGTGTTTCGGATTGTGGAGTTTGAACAAGTGCATAAGGTCGCATACAGAATAAAGAGTTTCAGAGCAAATGTTTCACTCCTTGTTGTCAATGACAACGCAGATTATGGAATCACGGAGCATTCCAAATTCCAGAGCCAATTAAATTCTGCCAACAGCCAGTAACATCATTTAAACGAAAAGCATCGAATTCCTTTGTCTTCTGTTTTGTTTTATAAATTCTAATCTTACAATCATTCAAGATTTATAACTGAAAATAGTGCTTCATCTAATCTATTTCTTGAAAATTATAGCCAAAAATATCACAGAAACGCTGTGTTTATTTTTACTCATTTTGTGAAATTACGGTGTGTGTTCATTTGTTTCAAGTTTAATTATGCGTTCGATTTAAATAACATGTCATTGTAAAGACGCGCAATAACCTTCTGTAATAAAAACAAGTATGAAACATTAATTATTTGTTTGAATTTCTCTTAAGTTCGATGTTTTGGCAAAGTATGCATTTGGGTTATAGATTCTTTGCCGACTGACAATGCGTTTTTCTGCTAATCGTGTCTGCGAACATACTCTGTAAACAATAATTTATGTGTGTTACGTCGATTGCTTTATTTTTATATACTCGATAAAAAAAGTTTGGGACCAGGGTATATAAAGTCATATAAAAATAACATTATGTGGACAAAATTTAAGTATCTTTTTTTAGTAACCAAGGTATACCCTACCCGGTTAATTTGGTACCAAAACATTAAATTCCAAACAAGATTTGATTTTTAAAAAAAAAAGCGAACACACAAAGGGTCTGTAAAACATGTTGCAAAGTCCATAAAAAGTAAAAGTTACGGATACATTCGAGTAACCAATAAAAAGATTATTATTTTATCGCAAACTTTCAATCTAAACGATAATTATTGTTGTTGTTGATCTCTTGTGAATTATCAACTGAGATAATAAGGGTTATGGTCGAATGTTATAGTTCAGCGATCATTGTACGGGTTCGAACACTGCTATGGTCCAAAACTTATTTTACAGAGTATAGATTCATTATTTATCAACCTAACTGTTGTTTGTTTTGAATGTGTATTCACCATTTTCAAACAATAATTACAAAAATAAAAAAGTTGACAATATGGCTATCGTCAAAGTTAATTTTCAAGGAAAATAACATTTAAACACTGGGGTAAATAGGGGAAAACTCCTTGTGATGCTGCTTTGTTGATTACATTTAGGATTGAAATAATTCAATTAACAGCTTCCATATCCTGGGTGTACTAATTACCGGGGTAGTTAATTTTTAATTGCCCCAAAGTTAATAAATAATGACTTCTATCTATTTCAATGTATGTTAAATATCTATTTCAATGTATGTTAAATACCTATTTCTATGTATGTTAAATATCTATTTCTATGTATGTTAAATACCTATTTCTATGTATGTTAAATATCTATTTCTATGTATGTTAAATACCTATTTCTATGTATGTTAAATATCTATTTCTATGTATGTTAAATATCTATTTCAATGTATGTTAAATACCTATTTCAATGTATGTTAAATACCTATTTCAATGTATGTTAAATATATATTTCAATGTATGTTAAATACCTATTTCAATGTATGTTAAATATCTATTTCAATGTATGTTAAATACCTATTTCATTGTATGTTAAATATCTATTTCTATGTATGTTAATATATGTGGCTATTTCAATTACAATTATATAATACTTTTATAGTATTTTATAATCTAAAGATGATGAAATTATACACCAGACTTTTATATCTACTTGTTACTTGAAGTGGTGCTAAATAAGCATGTGTGACAAATTTAGTAATAAAAAAATATTATTTTAGTCTATTAAATATCCCTTTTATGTTTAACGTGAAAGTGTATGTATCATATTCCTCAAAATAAAAGTGTTGAATAAGTAGAGGATCTTACATAAGTGTCTGCCTAATATTAAATCTATTATAGGGTTAGATACATTTTCAATTTCGGGCAAACTGTATTCACTATACCTTTCAAACTGTGTTTATAGCTGTTTCTAGGGTGGTCCATCGCAACGTGACAAAGCTGATTTGGATGTGACCTTGACTCTCCAAGCAAAGGGCAGATAACCTTATAATATTTACCTTCAACTTTGGTGTTTAGGTCGCTTTTTCACAAACTGTATGCACGAAGACCTTTCAAACTTTGCTTATAGTTGTATCTTGAGTGGTACATTTTAACGTGACAAAGCAAATGTGGATGTGACCTTCACCATCCAAGCAAAGGGCAGATAACTTGAATTGTTTCCCATGAACTATAATTATGCACTTAATGTTTTAAACCTAATTTATAGGTTAATCTTTGGAAGAAAAAATATTCTGTTTTGACATAGTTGTGTTTTGGGTAGTGCGTCTTTTAGGATGCATGGATTTCATCTATGAACTTGACTTACTTTTTAGAGCTGATGATTTTTAGTTCTACTGGCCAATGCCTTCATTTTTCATCCGATCTTTACCAAACTTTAACAGATTGTTAATATCAATGAAAGCTCGGACACATTTGAAAACCAGCCAGATCGGTCAAATAACAGTGGAGTTATGGCCCTTGATTTAGTTAAAAACGCTATATTTTGCCTTGTTAATACCATAGTGCTTTCATTTTTCATCTGATCTTCACTAAACTTTTTTTTTTGTTTGATTTTTTTTTAAATATATATATATTTTGTATAGATGTTTTTTGTTTTTTTTTAATACCGAGCAGAGCTCGGCCGGCGCGGCCGGCCGACGATGTTCGGCTTATGGTAACACATGTGCAAGTTTTGAAATCGTACCTGGCTGGGCAAAAAAACTGTGTCGCACCGGAAGCGCCGCCATTGATGAAATTGTGTTCGGCAATTTCGGATTTTTTCCTCAAATCATCAGGGGATCAGTCTGTTTCACTTGGGCGATTGTTTCTTTTCGTAGGTTGATAAACGCTTATTCGGAGTATTCGTACTAGTTCGGCTAATCCCGTCATTCTTCGGGATATTAACGAGTAGTTACAAATGAAGTGATATTTATTAAATGCATTAAAAGAATGCTTATCATTAGCAGTTGTTTTATTATTTGTTATTGGTTTTCAAAATTAAACTAATCTTCATTAAACCAAGGTTTATATCTATGTTTACAACAATTCAATCTTTATGTAGGAAATTAGGAATCAAGGATGAAAAACCTCTTGAAAACGAAACACAGTCAGAATCAAAGAAAAGGGAAATGAGAAATAAACGGGAAAAAGGTATATTACCAAAACATATCAAATAAATGACATACCAGAAGCTGTAGCATTACAGAAAGATGAAAAATTCAACCTTCCTATGGATGCCATACTTGCCTTTGAAATAGAACAGATGTCGTACATTTTTCTAAATGCGAAATTTGTCTAGAAAGAAGAATTGAAATGAAAATGTTCAATGGTACTGTTCGAGTCGCTGCCAAAAAGATATGTCTGATACAAAACTATTCTCTCTGGAAAACAATATGAACCCAGGAAAGGCGCCTCTTGAGTTGAAAGATTAAAAATAAGATAATTTTCAAAATTTGGTTTAAAATAAATAAACTTGGTTGAACATCTATGATAAAGACGAAGCGTCTCCGTGGTCGAATGGTTAACGACGTTGCATTATAAACCTTCACCTCTCATCGCTGCGGCGGGTTCGAATTCCACTGGGAGCTCGACTCTTACGGATGGCGGGAGGTGTACTGGTTCTACCCAGGAAAAGTGGGTGGATGCCTCCAACACAAAAAAAATCGACCGTCATACTAGTATATAACCTTACATGTGTTGAAAATGACGTAAAACACCATACAAAGTTGAAACAAACAAACAATGATAAAGATCGAGTTTGAGTTTACCACCTACCACAATTTAGAGGTGTGTCAAATGCCTAGGCCATTGCTTGGTCACCTGATTTTGATGATTGAAATTATGAATAGTCAATTAATTTACTCATATGTTTCGGTGTTTTTTAACATGACGTTTATGTAATTCATCTACATTTTCAATAGTTTTGGTAAAAAAACATGTAACTTTATTTCTCAGACCATTTTAATGAAACTTCAATCAGCCAATGTCCATCCAACAGGGGTATCGTGCACATCGCGATAGATGCGCAAGTTATCATTATTATACATATAGACAATAATGACAACTTGGCGGATGACCCCTGGTATGCTAACCATTTCTTGCATATCAGAGATATTTCAGGATTTGATATGCTGTCATTGACAAGAAACTTAAGATAAGTAAGTTTTTTATCACAACAATATAGAATAATTATTAAGAGTAAAATATTTGGTTTACAAGTTAAATTTTACAAGCAATCCGATATATCATGTAAGTATTAATTTTAAGAGCTCTGCTCGGTCTTAGGCAGTGCTTAAAATTCATATTATTTGTTTTTTACAATTTACTAATTTCATATTTTTTTATTTTTTTATTTTTTATTTGATTTATTGATTGATATTTATTATTTTTTATTTGATTTCTTTTATTGTTCTTTTTTTTTGTGTTAACGCCGTGTTAGCAGGAAGCATTGTTATGATTTCTAGTGCCTATTGCGTTTTTTTCCGGTTCGTTGATTTTTGATTAAGTTAAGGCCCCTTGACAATATTACCTTTAAATTTCTTGTTGGTGCTACTCCTCCTAAACGCCTTTTTGGATTTCGTCGAAACTTGGCGGGAAGCATCGGTAAGATGTCCATTTGCACATATCGCGTGTTTGTTCCAGTTCGGTGATTTATGACGGAGTTATGGCCCTTTGACATTTTTACTTTAAATTTATTGTTGGCGCTACTCCTCCTAAACGGCTTGTTGGATTTCTACAAAATTTTGGCAGGAAGCCTCAGTATGATGTCTAGTTTGTGCAAAACGGTATATCAATGAAATCTTGGACAAGTTCGAAAACTAGCTAGATCTTGTTAGTAATGACATAGTTATGGCCCTTGATTAGTTGAAAAATGCTGTATTGTATTTTCCTTAGTTTAATCTGTAGTTACTTCATTTATTATGTGATCTTTACCATAAAATTATCTGTTTAGAACGTGAATATAACTCCCCCACCACCCCCCACCCCCACCCATTTTCATTAAATTTCATTCATAGAAGAAAGTGGGACATTAAAAAATACCCATGCCAGATTAGGCACAGCAGACTTATTGCCCATGATTACCAGGTGAGCGATCTAAGACCATCCTATCCCTGTTGTTTTTGCAATGTGTTAAAAGAAGTACTAATGGGAATTTTATGTCGACCACCCTTGATAAGAGCCGTTTTAGCCAGTAGAGCATCCACAGGCCCTCTTGGGCCTCTTGTTTTTAATAAAATGGCATTTTGTTTTTAAACAAATGTACTTAAATGTCATCTCAGCAAACTGCAAACTCCATTGTTTTAGTTACTAAAATGTTTACAAACTTTCATTTAAGCATCATTGACCTTTTTATTTTTAAGTCCAGCCCCCGTTAGGCGAGACATGTGAATCCTCGGATTTCTTGTGTTAGAGTGAATCATATATTTTATCATCATCTGCTTTATGATTTTTTTTCAAATATTACTCCAAAAAAAGTTAGATACTGTCAGTAACTTTGGTGAATATTGATGAGAGCTGTTTAGTGTGACGGGATCACCGAGCCCAATATAAGTAGCTTGGGGCGTGACAGGTGTTGCTTCTTTCATTACTTCTCATGAACAGACTCAATAACACCGAGTCTGCTGCTTTATTCTCTTAATTGTGTTTGTTGCTCACAAAGGATCACTTTTATCAGTATTTATTAACATTCACACTAGCGTTCGTTTAGTGCAGTGTGGCGGCTGTAAAAAGTCTCCCCGTGCTACGAATCAGTAGTGTTATTTTTACAGGTCCTTTGGGACCAACGAGCCCAATATAGGTGGCTTTGAAGTAGAATACCACTTAAGCCGGTGCAAGCGGGCGTGAGAGATATTGCTTCTTCATTACTTCTCATGAACAGACAATAAAACCTAGTCTGCTGCTTTATTCTCTTAATTATGTTTGTTGCTCACAAAGAATCACCTTTATCAGTATTTATTAAAGTAGAATAACGCTTAAGCCGGTGCTGGGGCGCGTTAGAGTTGTTTCTTTTAAAATTACCTCTCACGAACAGAGTCAATTAAAGCAAATATGCTACTTTATTCTCTTGGTTGTGTTTATTGCTTCCAAATGATCACCCTTATCATATAGTCATTGTATCTGCATTACTGTTTGTTTTACTACTGTAACATCTATGATCATCTATAATCAAATATTTGATATCTCTTGCCATGTTCAGACCCGCATCACCTTAGCTTTATACCAGATATTCTAGAGAAAGGATGTGTTCACGTTTGTTCTGGCAGTTCAATATATTGCTACCATCTTTTATTACCACGTAATTGACCTCCAAAAACTAATAGTTTGAACCTGTTTTAAACTCCTTTCAGATTTAGCAACAACAAGCATCCATGCCAGCATCCATGCCAGGAGAGATGTTGTGTCTTCATTTATGAATTTTCCTTCAGCTTTGGCTTCTTCATAAAGTCAATCTAAGTGAGGAATTTGACGTTAAGTCCTTTTGACAAAGATATTGGTAGTACCATTTAAGAAATCTCAAATTGTTTTGGTTTCTTCTTTGTCAGGAAGGTAGACAAATAATTTCTTTAATATTAAAAGGATTAAATTTCAGCTCATCATTTAGCGTGTCTATTGCTTTAAACTGTCCTGATGGAAGTTGATGGTGCTTCTGCTGTGAATATTGTCTGGTATGTCAAAGGATATTGTGGTTTGGTGAGCAATTCTCAACAACTCTGGTACCCAAAAAACAAAATTCGGGTCTCCTGGCTAAATTCTTCTGGGAATGGTCCATACCAATAGCTTTGAATTGCGTACTGTACTTTGAAAATACAAACTTGTCTGCATAAATGGTGAGCCAATATGTTGGGAAGTTTCCTTGGAGTCATGGACTCTTTCTTTAAATACAAGGATATATTGCGCTACGTCAAGTCAAAATGTGTGGCTAGCTCTTCCATTGACAAAATAATGAAACTATTTCCCCAAATTCACAATAACACATATTCTGTCAAAATATCCTGGTCAATGGTCAATATATCTGTTGGGCCTCCTTCAGTACACCTGGGTTATATGATTTCAATGCGTGGCACGTAAACCTTTGCAAGTAATTGTTGTGCTATTTCACTGACTTCAAAGGCTATGTTGTAATTGCTTCCAGGGATGTTTTGGTTTGTCAAAACGTCGCTTTACAATGTGGGTTTTATCCATAAATTGTAAATGTCATTGAATTATATCGTATTCCCTAGGCAAATAAACTGATGTGGTAGAAACCAGGTAGAATACCCCACTTTCTGCTGTAATGTTCATTCAGAAATTACAATATCAATGCTCGCTTATAGAGGTGCATACTGACCTTGCTAGTGCTGTCTTGGCACTCAGTCTGATTTAGTTTATAGAGATTTTCAAGGAAAATATTCAATATCACAAACTGGTGAATTAATGATCGGAAGAGCATGATATTTGTCAGAACTTGTATAATCTGAATATTTAGTTGTATGATTCAAGCAATCAGCTGCAGCATTTTGTGTTTTGGAGCAGCAACTACTTCATCTTTGTGTTGTCACATTGTGTACTTTTCATAATGTGTATTTCCTCTATAGTAGATGGTAACAGTTCTATGACTGTTTCAGTAACATCTTCCAGTGCTTCATTATTCATACTAATAAGGTACAATGCCCAATGTTTATCTCTTACAGTGCCAGAGTGTGTATTGGGTTTAACAACCTGATAAACGTGACACAATTTTCTCATGGAGTGAGTTTCGATCGTCTGTAGTATCAACCTTTTTTGTGTAGGTTATCAGCGCTTGCTGGTTTTAAACCAATGGCAGTATGGATGTCTACCCTAAACTGGTCCTCAGTGCGTGTTGTATACTAACTTTGTTGATGTACTGTTTTGTGATTATGACGTCTCATTTAAGAATTTGCTAAATAATGGTCGAGATCTCGAGTAAGTATTTCCTGATAATGGTCTGTGTCAGTTAAATAAAACAGACTGTTTTTTAACAAAATTGATCGGTGAACAAAAAAGCTATGGATTCTGTGACTACTGTTTACCAAAGTGAGCAATATATTTAATTAAATTCAATGATTGAAATAGAAACGCTTGAGAATTTTAAAACTATAATGACTGATATTTGAAGCTATGTAAACTAAACTAGAGGAGAGAAGGGGGTCAGTGGGTTGGTGGGTCGGTGCGTGGGTTTAGGGGGAGGCCGGCTCTTCGGACCCCGAAATGACAAACTTTACATAACATTAGCTATGAAACGAAAGGTTCCTCATTATAAATGGCATTTTTAGTCATATATGGCTACAAAATATGGGGATAGCATGGTAGTCCAATAGTCCAAATGACTATGACGTAGGTCTATGCCGAAATAAGTTGGCTGTGACTTAACGATCAATATCCTGATACTGTAGAAGCTGTACAATGTAATATATGCATAAGGCAAAATAATAGGTGTGTTTCCTATTGCTTGCTCCAAAGAAACAACAGAGTAGGTCGGTTTTGTTGGGTTTTTTTAGCTTTTTATCTTCTTTTTTCTTTTCTTTTTTGAGCAAGATATTGTGAGATTCTATTTATCTCATAAACAAGTTGACGGTACAACTGAAAGTTTCTCTGGGATGTTGTCAGTTTACCTCGATATAAGACCGCCCAATTCCGGTAACAAATAATAGGACACTTTAAACCAGAAGACCTTTGTTTAACATGCATTTTACTAATTAGTTTAATAGTTAAATAGCATCGCATTGTTTACTTAAACGTTAAACTCTGAATGTATCATATGACATTCCAGGCAAATCTTATGGCTTACCTAAATAGTTTCCACTATTGCTGTGTAAATTGGTAATAATTTTCATATACCACTAGTGCCCAGTGGATTACAGAAAATATAGAATGGTGTTATGTTTCACTTCCTAAGCTATGTTCGAAACAAATTGGATTATTTTTTTTAATTTTTGCAAAAAATGTTTTAGGGTCGGCCCCTTAAAAATAGGGTCGGTCGGGCCACCGGAAACACAGGTATTTTTTATTTGGCCTTATCACTATTTACTATTTAAACATATGTTTTGATATATGTATCAGAAATTGATTGAAAACAAACAGATTTCTATTTTATTTACTTATCGGATCAAAATAAGAGAAAAAATCTTCAAATTATCTCCCTTTTTAAACAAAAGCATTCTTCTCTTGGACAGATAAAAGCATATAAATAATCCTATATAGTATGTAAATACTAAATATTCTCACAAAAACTAATCAATATTGATGGAAAAAGAAGGTGAAATGAATAATATACTGACAAACAAAAGCAATATTGGCGGCCATTTTGAATTCAAAATGGCTACCAACAGCAATGGAGGAAAAAAAATTGCCAATGGATTTCTTGCAGTTCTATGTTTAATAAGATATTTAGAACATTTTCGAAGAGTATAGGAAAAAAATTCACAGTTTTCACATTTGGCTCCAGACTAAACGGTTGACAATAACAAGCAATTATTATTTGTAGCATGGTCGCTGACATATGCTTTGTAATTTGCACAGTTGCAAAGTCTTTAATTGAAATAACACAAGAACGACTAGTGTACTCTAACTATCAGTTATCATACGTTCGAGTAAGGCAGACAGATGACATTGACATTCGGGTATGGTCTCATCCACGCTCATCTGTATGTTTAAATCAACCATACTCTATCTATTACATAGTCCTGGTTAGTTATATAGAATGTAATTGGCGAAATGAAAAGTCTATCTTTCTTAACAGAAGTATATTCTGTAGCTTCAGTCATACTGTATAGCTATAAAACTAATTAGGGTAAATCTCTGGGAAGTGATTTGTGATATTGTAATTATCTTAAAGTATTTGTCGTGTGCATTATTAAGTCTGTCGCTGAATTATCGAAATGCCGATTTTAGTATTCTTCCACGGGCATCTCAATCAAGAGGACTGACCTCCTTTCAATTATTCGACAATCGACCTAGTCACAATTCTGTAGACATCCGATTAGCTGAAACTATTATTTTCATCGTCAATCTACTTCGATCTACGACGGAAATCTCCACTACAAGTTATCTCGTCCTGTTGCAATTTACTTTGACGAGATAGAATAACCCAGCGATGTACGGCATAATATATTATATAGGGTGGAGTCTTGGTGTGGAGTCTTGGAGTGGAGTGGAGTGAATAATTGGAGTGACCTTGGAGTCACATTTTGGAGTGACCTTGGAGTCAGATTTGGAGTGAATATTTTGGAGTCAATTTTTAGCTCGACTATTCGAAGAATAAGAGAGCTTATGTAATCACCCCGGCGTCGGCGTCGGCGTCGGTGTCGGCGTCGGCGTCGGCGTCCCACATCAAGGTTTGCGTGTAAGCTGTGTTTACAAGTCTATATCTCTTACATTTCTTATCCTAGCACAACCAAATTTGTTCATGGGCTTCCTTATAGCATTATCTTAAGGGCTGCCTAAGCAATTTTAGTTCCTGTAAGCCATGGGCTCCCATGGAACCCAAATTATGATAGCCCTTAAAATATGTCTGTTTCACATCAAATGTTGCGTGTAAGCTGTGTTTACAGGTCTATATCTTTTACATTTCTTGTCCTAGCTGAACTAAATTTTGGAATTGTCTTCCTTGTAGTATGTTGTAAAGGGTTGGATAAGTAATTTTGTCTTCTGCAAATTTTGGGCTCCCATGAAACCCAAATTGTGATGGCCCATAAAATGTACAATAAAGGCAGATCTAGGTTTGCATGTAAGCATGTATATATCTATAATTTTGGTTTGGGATTTGTTATAGCATAATGCATCTTATTACTTCACCCATAGTGGGGCATGGGCTCCCTCCTCCGCCCCCCCCCACCCCACCCCCCACCCCCAACTCCCCTCCACCTTTTTTTTTTTTTTACATATTTCTGTGTTGTTTTAGTCAATTCTTACACATATATGTTTCCCCCCTCCCGACCCCCACCCCACCCCCAACCCACTTCCGCTTCTCACTCCCGCTCCCCACCACCCCACCCCTACTTGAAACTTTTTTTTTTTTTACATATTTCTGTGTTGCTTTTGTCAATTCTTACACATATATGTTGCCCCCTCCCCGCCGCCCAACCCCAGCCCCCCCCCCACCCCACGCCTCTCCCCCCCCCCCACACTTGATTTTTTTTACATATTTCTTTGTTGTTTTAGTCAATTCTTACACATACATGTTGCCCCCTCCCCGCCGCCCAACCCCACCCCACCCCCACCCCCGCCTCTCACCCCCTCCACACTAGAATATTTTATTTTTTTTACATATTTCTTTGTTGTTTTAGTCAATTCTTACACATATATGTTGCCCCCTCCCCTCCCCCCACAACCCACTCCCGGCCTCTCACCCCCGCTCCCCCCCCCACCCCACCCCCACTTGAAACTACTCTTTTTTTTTACATATTTCTGTGTTGCTTTTGTCAATTCTTACACATATATGTTGCCCCCTCCCCGCCGCCCAACCCCACCCCACAACCACCCCCGCCTCTCATCCCCCACACTTGATTTTTTTATACATATTTCTTTGTTGTTTTAGTCAATTCTTACACATACATGTTGCCCCCATCCCGCCGCCCAACCCCACACCCACCCCCGCTCCCGTCTCTCACCCCCCCACAATTGATTTTTTTTTTTGACATATTTCTTTGTTGTTTTAGTCAATTCGTACACATATATGTTGCCCCCGCCCCTCCCCCCCCCCCTCCAACCCACTCCCGCCTCTCACCGCCGCTCCCCCAACCCCAACCCCGCTTGAAAATCAATTTATTTATTTTTACATATTTTTGTGTTGCTTTTGTCAATTCTTACACATATATGTTGCCCCCTCCCCTCCCCCACAACGCACTCCCGCCTCTAACCCCCGCTCCCCACCCCAACCCTACCCCCACTGAAAAACCTTTTCTTTTTTTTTTTTACATATTTCTTTGTTGTTTTAGTCAATTCTTACACATGTTGCACCCCCCCATCCCCACCCCCCCCCACCCCACCCCGCCCACCCCCCACCCCACCTCAACCCAACCCACTCCCGCCTCTCACCGCCGCTCCGCAACCCCACCTCCACTTGAAAATCTTTTTTTTTTTACATATTTCTGTGTTGCTTTCGTCAATTCCCCCCCCCCGCCCCCCCCCCACTCCCGCCGCTCCCCCATCCCACCCCCACTTGAAAATCTTTTTCTTTTTTTTTACATATTTTTGTTTTGCTTTTGTCAATTCTTACACATATATGTTGCCCCCTTCCCCTCCCCCACAACGCACTCCCGCCTCTAACCCCCGCTCCCCACCCAACCCTACCCCCACTGAAAAACCATTTTTTCTTTTTCTTTTACATATTCCTTTGTTGTTTTAGTCAATTCTTACACATGTTGCCCCCCCCACCCCCCCACCCCCCGCGCCCCCCCCCCCAAACCCCACCTCAACCCAACCTACTCCCGCCTGCTCACCGCCGCTCCGCAACCCCACGTCCACTTGAAAATCTATTTTTGTTTACATATTTCTGTGTTGCTTTCGTCAATTCCCCCCCCCCACTCCCGCCGCTCCCCCCATTCCCACCCCCACTTGAAAATCTTTTTCTTTTTTTACATATTTTTGTGTTGCTTTTGTCAATTCTTACACATATATGTTGCCCCCTCCCCTCCCCTCCCCCACAATACGCACTCCGCCTCTAACCCCCGCTCCCCACCCAACCCTACCCCTACTGAAAAACCTTTTTTCTTTTTTTTTTTACATATTTCTTTGTTGTTTAGTCAATTCTTATACATGTTGCACCCCCCCCCCCCCCCACCCCCCACCCCCCCCCCCGCCCCCCCCCCCACCCCACCTCAACCCAACCCACTCCGCCTCTCACCGCCGCTCTGCAACCCCACCTCCACTTGAAAATCTATTTTTTTTTACATATTTCTGTGTTGCTTTCGTCAATTCCCCCCCCCCCGCCCCCCCCCCCCCACCACTCCCCGCCGCTCCCCCATCCCACCCCCACTTGAAAATCTTTTTCTTTTTTTTTTACATATTTTTGTGTTGCTTTTGTCAATTCTTACACATATATGTTGCCCCCCTCCCCTCCCCTCCCCCACAACGCACTCCCGCCTCTAACCCCCCGCTCCCCACCCAACCCTACCCCCACTGAAAAACCTTTTTTCTTTTTCTTTACATATTTCTTGTTGTTTTAGTCAATTCTTACACATGTTGCCCCCCCCCCCATCCCCCCCACCCCCCGCGCCCCCCCTACCCCACCTCAACCCAACCCACTCCCGCCTCTCACCGCCGCTCCGCAACCCCACGTCCACTTGAAAATCTAATTTTTTTTACATATTTCTGTGTTGCTTTCGTCAATTCCCCCCCCCGCCCCCCCCCCCCCCCCAATCCCGCCGCTCCCCCATCCCACCCCCACTTGAAAATCTTTTTTCTTTTTTTTTACATATTTCCGTGTTGCTTTTGTCAATTCTTACACATATATGTTGCGCCCTCCCCGCCGCCCAACCCCCCCCCCCCCCCCCCCACCCCCGCCTCTCCCCCCCCCCCCCCCCCCCACTTGATTTTTTTACATATTTCTTTGTTGTTTTAGTCAATTCTCCCCCCTCACAAACACACACATCGAAACTATTTTTTTTTCTTTTTTTTTTACATATTTCTGTGTTGGTCAATTGTTACACATACACATACCCCCCCCCCCCCCACCCCCCACCCCTCTCACACACACACACGCTCGAAACGAATATTTTTATTTAATGTTTTATTTGTTTTTTTTACATATATCTGTGTTGTTTTTTGGTAATTTCTTACACATAGCTTCTTACACATATATGTTGCCCCCTCCACCCCCCTCCCACACACCAAAAACTACCCCACCATCCCCTCCCACCCTGCCACACACACACCTACACTCTAAACGCGTTTTTAAATCTACTGGCCGAGCTTATGGGATGCCGAGTTGGTCCGTCCGTCGTCCGTTGTTAACTTTTGTCTCGTTAAGACGATAGGGCCTTCAATTTTCATCCAATCTTTATCAAACTGTAACAGGTTGTTAATATCAATGAAAGCTCGAATGAGTTCGAAAACCAGCCAGGTCGGCCAAGTAACAGCGGAGTTATGGCCCTTGATTACGATAGGGCCTTCATTTTTCATCCTATCTTTACCAAACTTTACCACATTGTTAATATCAATGAAAGCTCGGATAAGTTCAAATACCAGGCAGATCGGACCAGTAACACCAGAGTTATGGTCCTTGATTTAGTTAAAAATACTATTTTGCTATATTTTGCCTCGTTAAGATGATAGGGCCTTCGTTTTATCATCCTATCTTTACCAAACTTTACCACATTGTTAATATCAATAAAAGCTTAGACAAGTTTTAAAACCAGCCATATTGGACTAGAAACAGCGGAGTTATGGCCCTTGATAAAGTTAAACATGCTATATTTTGCCTCGTTAAGACGGTAGGGGCTTCATTTATCATCCGATCTTTACCAAACTTTATCAGATTGTTAATATTAATAAAAGCTCGGACAAGTTTAAAAATCAGCGATATTGGAATAGTAACAGCGGAGTTATGGCCCTTGATTTAGTTAGAAATGCTATATTTTGCCTCGTTAAGACGTTAGGGGCCTCATTGTTCATCCGATCTTTACCAAACTTTGCCAGATTGTTAATGTTGTTAAAAGCTCGAACAAGTTCGAAAACCAGCCAGATCGGACCAGTAACAATGGAGTTGTTGCCCTTGATTTAGTTAAAAATGCTATATTTTGCCTCGTTAAGATGATAGGGGCTTCATTGTTCATCCGATCTTTACCAAACTTTACCAGCTTGTTAATGTCATTGAAAGCTCGAAAACCAGGCATATCGAACAAGTAACAGCGGAGTTATGGCCCTTGATTTAGTTAAAAATGCTATATGTTGCCTCGTTAAGACGGTAGGGGCTTCATTGTTCATCCGATCTTTACCAAACTTTATCAGATTGTTAATATATATGAAAGCTTGAACAAGTTCGAAAACTAGCCATATCGGACAAGTAACAGCGGAGTTATGGCCCTTGATTTAGTTAAAAATGCTATATTTTTCCTCATT